>VMKM01001466.1:0-138947 GCA_008360985.2 Macquaria ambigua
TATATATTCTATATGTGCATTGGAAGAGGTTTTGATTGCTGTTATTGTCCCTCCTGTACCGAAAAGGAAAAATCCTCTGTGGTCAGACTGCTCAAAACTCACGGCCACACTAGGACCATAGCCTGTTTTAAGGGTGCACTTAAAAGGATATTACAAGACAACAATAAAAACCACAACTTACAACTTAATGTATATTTTTTTCTGACTTTTCTTTAATTTTTTGCTTTTAATCTTATAAAATACTGGATCCTTTCACCAATTTATGCTTTAGAATCGTTCAAATAAGAAGAAAAATCAGGTTTTAGTCGAAGTTCTCCCCACTCATGTCCACATCAAGGCCATAATCTGTGATGAGGGTACAAAGAGACATTGTGTCCTTTTTAAGGGGCCATAAATAGAGCCGGCGGATCAGCCAGGCTGATATATTATACTAATATTAGCTTATCTCGGATTTGTCGGTATCTGAGTAAACGTATGGCGATAAATAAAGAAACTGCAGTACAGGAAAGTTACACAGTAATGCCTTAAGTTTGTCCCATAAAGAGCAATGACACATTTATTTTTTAGCAGTAAAAGTCTCAGTACATTTCATGGTTACAATTGTTTGGTGATGTTATGTGTTAATGTAAAAAATAAACTCTCAAATATTCATATTGGTATTGACTTCAAAAATCCAGTATTTGTCAGACAACTGTCTCACTGTATGTTAAATATATTCAGTGCATGGTCTAGAACAGGGCTATATATATATTGCCAATATGATTCTGGGCTACTTGACAGCTAAAGCATTCATGCATCATTGAAATCAGATGTCTGTGGGTTTTGGATGTCACTCTATTTCAGCAACATTTCATGATTCATATTAATAAGATGTGCGCACTTTCCCATAAGAATCTTGAAATTGTAATTTTCTAATGTTTTATTAGTCATGATGCTTGCACAATGCATCTTGGCCTTTATGGGGAAGTACAACAGTTGTGAACTTGCCATAGAAACAAAGCCGTGCGATGGGAAAACAGGCCTGCAGATGATATGAAACAAAAGCGCGTTGACGTCATTTACTGGCACAATAAGTTATAATCACTGTAACTGAGCTTTTTATTGTAGCTAGAAAAGCACAGTAGCTGCAAACGTGACACCGCATGACCTTCCTCCTCCTCTTAATGATTTGCAGGGCACACAATATATCTTCATGCCATCTGGTTGACTTAACTGCACATGAGGTGACATCACTCATGTGGATCAGATCGAGAACATTCTTCAGCGATGTCTTCATCATCAGACCTGCCCTGCTCTTTGAAACAGAACACAGTGTTTTTTTTTTTTACGATCTGGGATTTTTGGTTATTAATTACCAGCGTTCCTGTCTCTGCAGGTTCACCTTAGAGGCAGGTTGTGACCTTTGCAGAAAAAATAAGTTATACAGTATTTTGTGGAAATGACAGCGTGTTTTAGGAAGTTGTCAAGCAGCTGTTGAGCTGTATATACACATATTCCACTGCGTGCATGAGCAGGATCTGTCTTCACCTATGCGTTGTTAAGATATTATCAGTACTCCCAAAACTGTTGGTCTGTCTCATTCATCAACTGTAATAGCTGACATGTGATTGCTGATCTCTTAGCAAAGGCTGCTACGAGAAGCACACCTGTATTCCTCCCAAAAATGTTCCGGCCTGGTGCATATTATACATTCCTGCTCAAAGCCAGGTTCAAACTTTTAATATGATACATGAGAGGAAGAGATATGTGAGATGATAAACTTTCTGGAAGAAATGTGATGTCTTGTTTATTAAAATGCTGGTACGGGAAAGTACACATCGCTACGTGTTTTTGAAGCTCTGTGTCAAACACTTCCTTTTATGGGAGTGAAAGCGATTCATCCAGCGGACTACTGTATATGACGTTACTCAGATATGTGCAGTTGTGCGCTTTGAAGCCCCACCAGCCTCCATGTCGAGGTCAGGACTCACACGAGTATGACACATTCAGCGACACCCTCTAAGCACACATATGACATGCAGCCACCTCTTCACGCTCTTTCAAAACACATTCTGCCTGGTCTCCAAATGCGTCAGTATATTGTTGGGCTTCATTTCCCCAAAGACCAAGAGCAAATGGGTTTAGCTTGAGAGTTCTTAGCCCTTTGCTTTGTAAAACTTAGTCAATGAATGTGCAACTAAACTCTGAATTTAAGGATGAATTACATCCAGAGAGATAAGGTCAATACAGAAGGAAACAAAGACTGAAAGGACACTGTAGTAAATTGGTTCAGATGCCCAAAGTGATGTGATGTGGCCTTTATGACAATTATTAGTTTCAAGAAGTTTGCACAGCTTAAGTGTCAATTCATAGAATATTGCCAAATTTTCATCAGTAGTGGAAAGTAACTAAGTACATTTACAAGCACTGTACTTTGGTACAGTTTTACAGTACTTCTACTTCACTTGATTTCTTCTGTTTTATGCTACTTTATACTTCAACTTCAATAAAAGTCAAGCAGATTTGGTACTTTCTACTTCAATACATTTATTTGATGGCTATTCTTGTAATTTCTACAGTAGTCTCTGTAACTTTTGTTACTTATGATAGCATCAATTCATGCTAACAAACAGTAGCATGAGCTGCATACAGTAATTGACCTTGGCTTCACAGTTGGAACCTTATGGAACCAAGTCAGGAGGATTGAGAAACTCCCTGTTTACTATCTAGTGCACTATATTTACTGTCCACCAGTTTATTTGAGTGTCTGAATTCTGAGTGTGTAAAGCTATCCTAATCTGACAAAAAAAAAGTCAGATTATAATTTTAGTGTCACAAACTAGACATCACTTTACTAATAAAGATTTTACACAAAATAAATAATCAACTTATAAAATATGATTTGTTGTTATAGATTAAACTACCCAGCAAAATATAAAGTTGTTAAAATCAGTAATAAAAATCCAGTAACACAATATAGATATATACTGCTCACAAGACAAAGTTTTCTGCATTAGGAGTATTTTTTTACTTTTGATACTTTAAGCACATTTTGCTTGTAATAAATCTGTAAGATAAAAGCAGGACTTTACTTAAAGGATGTGAATAACTCCTCCATTGACAGCAGGACATTAGTGGTTAAATGGAGTTTCCTGATATACTGTTGTTGTTTTTGCACACAGGCTTAATATAATATGACTTCTGTAGATACACTGAAGCCCTCTGGATACTTGGAGAGCACTAAATGTCTGATTTGAAGTCATGCTCTACAGATATTGATGGGATGGGGATGTAAAAGGACAGATGAGTCCATATTCTGCAGAATTTGTATTTCTGCTTTGCACCACCTTTGTTTGTGTATCTAGACGCTCGTCACACTATCACTCCCACATCGTAGGAAAAAGTGAGCGGCTACTGACCTAATTCGGACTGGTAGGCCAACACTCCCTTTTCTGCTTTGGCCAGATAACGAACAGATTGCTTCACAGTCTCCTCAACCTCAGGCTCATTTGTCTGAATCTACTGTAACACGGCTGATGGTATTAAGACTTACCCTCCTTTTCTTTCACTTAACCTTAAAAGCTGTTGAATTGCACAACTTTATCTATAAACTGTAAGACACTGACTCTGTCTGCAGAGTGATTTATTTGAATAATTATGTTTTCCTCAGTCTAAGATCAATTTTAAGAGTGAAGAATGATAATCTGATATGAAAACTTACATTACAGATGTTTTGATCTGTAGGGCTTTTTATATTATGCTTTAAAGTAAAACAGATGCTGCATTTTCTTATTTTGTCTTCATTAATGTGGAAAGAATTGACAAAGCATTCATGTTTTCTCAACACTGCCCTGCCCCAAAATTATAGTAGTTAAGAAAATATAGTTTTAGAAAGCTTTCCTCTTCAACTACAGTGTGAATATGCATTTCCTTTTGATATAATGGAATAAACTAGTTGTCACGTGGCTTATTTTGTTCTTGTTTGTGCACCGCCTTGTGAACACAGCCACTGCAGGTCATGCTTCTTGATTAACAATCTGTCATTGCTTGTTTTTGTTTTATTGGGGAGTTACCTCATAGACAAAATATGAAGACAAGGTGCACAGTTGGACCAACTCTGCACTGCAGATGTGCAGGTACTGGTGCATCAGTACATGTTAGAAGACAGAAGGCAGTAACATAAAACAGATACCACTCATGAAAGCATATTCTTTTACGTGTGCACCCTTACCTTAAAGTGTGTGTGAGAGACTGTCAATATATCACTCCGCTCCATCTGCAAACTAGGTGGTAATTAGGCCCAGAGAGTCGTCATTGCATGGCGTAATGTGATTACATCTCCCTGACAGAATGCAGCGATTAGACCTCACCGACCACAAGGACGCAGGACCGACTGCTTGTACTTTTCCAACCTTTTTTAGGCTTGTTATAAAAGGAGAAAAATGCAACCCTAAAATAGAACTTGTTGTTTAGGTAATGCATTTGAGTGTGCAACTTTGGAATTTTTGTAGAGCTGCTCAACAAAAAAGTAAAACAAAAATTTAGTGGCACTATTTGCATGTGATACATGAATAGCCTGGTTCAGCCTTGTTGCTGGAATAATTTTAAAAAATCTATAAAATCAGCTTCTTGTTTCAAAGTCAGAGGAGTGCAGAAGGTGTCTGCCAACATTTAAGGCCCATTTTCTGCATTAACATTGTGAAAAAGTCCTTTTTCTAACCAGTATTTATGCGATTGTTTAATTTTAGAGTGCATTTTTCCTTTAAAGGAGTAAACACCTCGGGGTTTACGTATGGGGGTGGGTTAACAGACTCAATAGCGTCTCTGTAAAGTTCTTATTCTAATCAAACAGGGACAAAACGCAGACAATTAGTGGCATAAGAGCAGTCACATGGTGCTTTGGGATGGCAAGACCCGTGAGTTTAATTACATATGAAATATAAAAATGAACTGAGCCACAGTGTTATTAGAGCATGTTGACAGCTTATTTGTAACTTCTAACGTCTGTCAGGGTTAAAAAAAGAACAGAAACAACTAAATGGTCAACTGAATAGAGCCTGACAAATGATTATGGTGCCTGGGAATCAGCAGGAGTGATGTATGAGCTAATCTTCTATTTGTGAAAGGAAATAGCGCCAAGGGTGGAGGGGGCCGGGGTCAAGGAGGAAAAATGCAGCTAATGTAGAGTAAGCATGACATTTCGATACTTGCTGTGAACCGTGCGTGGCCTCTGCTAGAGCTGGAGACAGCGGATGATGGCGAGACTCAAATTGCAACAGACAAAATCCAAAGGCTGACATGTAAAGTTGACGTTGTAGAGGATACATTTACCCGCCAGCAAAGGGCTAATCTCTCTGATTTACCTTCTTCTCGCATTTGTTCTAGCAGACACCTTCTTGAATTACAGCTTGGCAAAACATGGCAAAGGGAAGCCATTTTTCCCTCCCGTCCTGTCAGGCTAGAAGGAAGCGACAGCGAGAAACTTGCACATTACGTCCTTGTAGCTGGCAGCTGCAGCGTCTGAACAATGAGCCTGTGCCTGCGCTCCCGGCCAAGTCAGTGTCGAGATAGAGAGTGAAATATGGAGGGAGGAAAGAGCCTGCCTGGATCTGCCAACTCAAATGTCTCATTGTGGCGAATGGGTTATCTGGACGTGGCCACGATGAATTATGTAAACAGGGAAAGTGACATTTTTGCCCTTTTCTTTTTAACAAAGACAGGATTAGTGCCGTGCTGTTGTAGGCCATTAACTTGATGGAAATGTAAGACATTAACACTTCACTTAAACCCTCCTATTTAGCATTTAATAGATAGTTTTTAACACATTATGTAGTTGTAAGCAAGACATTTTTAAGCATTTATCAATGTTGACATACAACTTCTCCTATGAAGCATCCCTGACTGGTGTATAAACAGTTAATGAATGATTGATAAAAGTATTACATAGCTGTAATCATATTCTTACAATGTATTATAAATGTTAAAAAAAACATTTATTACCTTTACACATATGTAAAATCATTCACAGACAAGTTTAAAAACTACTTTTACAAATGTGTTAAAAAAATGATTCACTCAAGGTCCACTTACTAAATTTCTTCTTCAGCCACACTGCATGGCCTTCATCAGCGGGTGGAGTTTTGTCAGTTGTCAGGGAGAGTAGAGAAGCTTTTATAAATGAATAAATACTTCAATAATACATATAATAGTTATCAAATGTTTATATATAGCTTATAAATGCTAAATAAGGGGGTTTAAAATAAAGTGTTATGTTTTGTTTATTTGAGGTCAGTATTTGTCAGTGGCTAGTGTAACAGTACAGAGAATGGGGCTCGCTAAAAGCAAAACTCTTATTTGGGCCATAAATAGGTCAATGCTAACGCCTGAAGGCAAAATAAAGCACATAAAAACCTGGACACTACATGACAGCATATTTTAGCAGATGCTGAAATATGTTTAAATACTTACAAAATAAGGTAAATAATCGGCAAGACCTTGACAGATGAGTCTACTAAGGACGTTTATGTCAGCACAACTCATGACCTCATATCCTGTTTCAACCACTGGGAGGAAGAGTCCGTTTAGCCTGACCTTACAGGCAACAAAACCCCACCTGCGGGACTGTTTTTGGCACAAAAAAAGAATCACTTTACTACATTATAGTATGAAAATGTTAGCCTACAAGACCTCCCTCTCATACAGAGAAGTTCACATCGCACCACATGTCACTCATATGACTGTGAAGGTAACCTTTCTGTGTAAACAAAGCAGCAAACTGGTAGCAGCGGTAGTGATTTATGGCACTATTGTTGCTTTCCACCTCATATTAAATTCGACTAAAAGCTCTGGGTCAAGACAAAACAGCCACAACAAACGACACAACGCAAAATCAAATCATCAGTGAAAAGTCTATTTCAAGCAGAGAATGGATGGAGATAGATAGGCTAATCATTTATTATACTTGCTATTAATTTTGTGCTATTTTGATGAAAATAAGTTGCATATTACTGCTTTAAGTAACTCCAGAATACAACAACTTGTGCTCACACTTTGGTTTTTGTACAGATTACACAAACAAGATATAACGTGTTAATTAGAGAGCTTTAGGTGCTGGTGGTCGGATTTTGTTACCTTTAGACAGAGCCAGGCTAGCTGTTTCCCCCTGTTTCCAGTCTTTATGCTAAGCTAACCGGCTCCTGGCTGTACCTTCATATTTAACAGACAAATATGACAGTGGTATTGATCTTCTCACCTAACTAGCTATTCCTTTATATTGTCAGAGTAAGGCTTTTAGACAGAACATATTCAGAAAAAAAATGAAGTGTGTAAAAAAGGCTGGTGACTAAGCAGAGGATCTGCTTTTATTTCCATTCTCTAACTTTATTTCTTGGTTATATTTTAGCGTCTAATAACTGACAAACCTAACCTTAACCTGCATTTGGAAATCAGTTTCTTTTCATAATTTCTAGTATGTTAACTGTATAAGCAGCTATAGATATACTACTAATATTTTGCTATCCATTAAACAAATCCACTTTGTGAAGTCATTGCGCCTGCAGCCACAATTGGGATTTTATGGGATTTGTGTAAAATTGAAAATAGCTCTTGTAACTTTCTCAGGGTGTTAGGAAGCAACTGATTTGGAGGTGGTAACTGTTAATTAGGGATGTTTATAGGGAGCAGGGTTTCATTTACTTTTCCTTGACGAAGTTTGTCTGACAGAGACCGAAAAACAAAGCTACTGTTTTGGTTACTTGTTACTTATGAATGCAGCTCTTTTATTTGTGGCTAAGGGAGTTGGATTTTCTTGTATTTAGGTATGGTATAACATATAAGAGCGAGAGAAACACTGAGAAAGAAAGGAAGAAGTGAGTTTGTAGTTATTGTGGGAGTGAAAAGAACTCAAAGCTGTATGTTGAGCTCAAGAAGGACCTGTCGGGACTGAGGTGGTCGGGTGTCAAGCTGTGATATGGAAACCAAAATTTAAAACTTTGGGGATCGACTCTTTTGGCGGGGAACAATGGAGAACCTGTCAGAGGGACCACCCTGTCGCAGTGCATCCTGGGCTTTGACAAGCCTCTCAGACCAACCAGGAAATAAGAGCCACGGTTGGGTTTTAAATTCCCTCCTCGCAGATCCGATGCAAGGTGCTGGAGATGATTGATGAGAAGGCTTTCCTGTAAGGTTATGAGACTGGAGAATAGCTGGCACTGGTCTGTTTTTAGGCTTGAGATACGAGGGTAAACATTATCTTTTCAGACACACCTTTTCCCTCAATAGTAATTACTGTTTTTATAAATATTTCAAGGAAATTATTAAAACTTTGTTATGTATCTGTGAGTAATGTCGTGAGAAATATTTTCTATAAAAGAACATGGAAGCAATGTTTAACAGTTTAATCTTTTACAAGCCCACCAAGCCTCTGCAAAAACCCTGCAGAAATGTAATTTAAGTCTCAATAATATGCATGACTTAACAGAAAACCAAATTCTGTCTTTTTATGGCAGGAGACGAGACCAGTTCCAAGCTAATTAATACACCAGTACAACAAGCCCGATGGCTCCTATGGTTAATCATTTATACTCATATTTAACCCACAAAACGTAAAATACACTTTTTGTCATAACAGCAAAACAAACAACATCCACCTTCCTCCGCCCAAAACTCTAAACCGCACTCTTCCTAGAAGTCATTTCCAGAGCAAAACGGTCTTTTTGATCCAGGCCCAAAACCTCAATTGCACTGTATTTTTCCAAGATTAAATTATGCAGTCAACTTAGTTTTACTCAAAAAATCTCCTATCCTGATGTTGCGTTGACCTGGTGAGGAGCTGCAGCCTCACTGAGCCATAAACAGCTGGCACTTAGTTTGATGCCCTTGTAGCACTGAAGGATAAAGACGTCCGGGTAGATAATATTTTGATGGGGTTTCAGCAGGATTTAAGATAGCCTGTGCTACTTCACCATAAAAGATTAGAGCGATGAAATCAGACTTTTGTCAAAGTCCAGGGGCTGATATCTCCGGACAAATGTTTTTGGGCTTGAAAACGAGCAAATCCTCCTGGCAGGGACAGAGGTGGGTGGGTGGGGAGCATGACTAAAGGGTGGAAAAATGGTTTAAAGGGTCTATCCAGTTTCAGGAGCCTCTCATGGCTTAGTGAAGTGGAAGAAAGGGGAAGTATCCATGTCAGCAAGGAGACAAGTAAGGTTGGATACTAAAGTCTTACGAGGCTTCTGCAAAGAGCCGAGTGTGACATTAAATGTTTTATGCTTCTTTTGTTCTGGTTTCTTTGGTCGAGTCACCTGGATAAATACAGCAAGGTTGTCCTTATCTCATTCCTCCAGGAGGACACTAATGTTTTGTTTTATTATCAGTCCACAAGTATTACAGTGTCCCAGTGCCAAAGCAGAGAATATCAGTTCTTCTCTCCTCATATCACCTATAATCTGAATAAAAGCATCCAACAATTTAAGAGTGGTTCTTGTAATGTTTAAGCATGCCAGGGAGGAGGTACGGTATCTGCGGTTTGGACAAAGAGCAAACACAAGAGAGAATAAATGCTATGCCTGGATCTCTCTAATTTAATGTAAGTATAGCATGAGCTCATTCCTAAGGCACACTCTTTTTTTTTTTTTTTCAAACAAAGAAAATTATGAGCTCACATTTCGAGAAGCCGTATATTATGCTCAACCCAAAATAACATAAAAATCTGATTTAGCAGCTATTCTTCTGCTGTTAAGCCTTGGCGTCCTTTCAGAGGGACTGCACTGCATCCAGATTTTGGTATTACATTTTAAATGGAAGCCTTTCTCTTGCTGGGAAGGGTCAAAATTAAATGCATTTTTAAGATCAAATGAAAAACTGATTTGGCATTTGTTTTGAGCCCAAACACAAGTATATTCCTGAAAACAGTGGTTAGCTGTCTTTATTTCATTAGGCTCCCCTAACTCAAGGCCTTGGGTTGCCTTTGGGAGCCCAAATGTTGAAAACTAGGCATGTGATGGGAAGGTTATTGGCTCAAAAAGTGCTGTTAAGGTTCCTTTGGGCAACTTTTGGGAGCTTAAGCCCCAGTTAAGCCCCAACTACTCAAGTGGAGCAGCTGAGTGGCCAATGGTACGAGACTGCTGTTGCATTAGCAATCTCCCAGGTGTATATGTACAGTATAATGCTGCAGAGGAGAGTGTTGCAGAAAAAGAATGTGTCATGCAAAGTGCAATTATAATCTTCCTTGTATAAATAACAGATGAAAAAAGCATTAATAACATGAGTTTTGCACGTCAAACTTGTTCTTCGTGGAACAGCTGAATAATTCAAAAGGTTTTAGCATTTGCAAAACATCTGATTGGATAACTATGTATCAAATGAAAAAAGATTGAATGTCTCTCATAGGTTTTAAGTGTCAGATCAGAATCTAGTAAAGGCTGTAAGTGCTTTGGCAATTATAAAAGTTACTGTTAATGTTTCAAAATGTAGGAAAAAAACAAGAGGACAGAAGTGTATGTAAAGATCCACTCAACTATGTCTATCTCTAGTTTCTTACATTTTTTAAATATCTTGTAAAACCTCTCAAGACTAGGCGCCCTGCCAGAGGTAATTGCGCTAAAAGAAATGAAAATCACCATCAATCCTCATCAACACTGGAAGTCGGTGGACAAAGCTAAACCTCATAACCCTCAGAGCTAAAATGCCTCTCTGGAATCCCTCCAGATGTGAGCCATCTGTTGTGTTCAGTCACTGAGGTGAGACTAGTCGTGTCTATGCAGACGGTGACATCACCCAGAATAGAGACGGGCTAAAATCCAACATTCAGGCCTTTCATTAATAATGCTGCTGATCCAAGCCTTTCAGGCAGCCCCTTGACATGCACTAAGGTATCCCACCGGTGCACTTCATCAACATTATAAGTGTTTTCTGCCACGGGGATCCTAATGCAGCCAAGAGACCCGAAAACACCAGGGCTGCACTGTACTACAGAATCCCTAACATGCTCCTTCCTTCTCTACGTCCCTGAGAGGTTTCAGATTTTATGGACTGGCATGAAGTCATGGTTAAAACAGCTACAAAATTGTGCAAATCTGACCTGTTTAAACCAGGTTGCAGGATAAAAGGTGACCTGAAGAACATTAAGAAAAGATATGTTTACTGGTTTCAGTATATTGCACTAATTAATTTCTTTTTAAGGAAATATAAACGATAATGATATTTTTCAAAAGAGGATAAAACAGATTTTGGACATATTTGCCAAAACAATGTAAGCTTCAAGCCTCTAGGTGGGCATTTACCATGGTAACGGTTGACTGTAGTCTGAGAGCTGGCTCTATATAGCCTACGACCACTGATACAAGACTTTTCCACATTTTTCAGTGCTGGTTAGTGCTTTAAGACATCGGCCCCTTTATAACATTCAGCATCTGGGAGGACCCATTGTGCTGTTTAGTTTATATTCAATTCCACCAGCTGTTACTTTTCTTTCATGTAATTTCAACACCTGCTGAGTCAGACTGATCAGACTTGAGCAGTCCTGTAACCTCAGGACTCTGTATGTTAACCTATGATTTAAATCGAGACACAGAGTAACTAACGTACGGAGTCACAGAGTGCTCAAATCACAGACAGTACCAAGAGCTACAGCAAAACCTTGTCACTAAATAATAATAATAACCCCTTTTTTACACTTCACACACTTCCCACAAACAGTGCTTATTACAGTCACAGCATGCGTTCAACTGGCCTACTGCTGGTATGAAGCCACATAATCCCTTTAAATGCAGGGGGACTTGATTTGATGACTATAATGAACACCAGTGTCCTGGAGTGGAACAGCATCACTAATACCATTTCGAAAAAATTTACAATTCAAGATACATGATAGATAGACAGAAAGCAGCTATTTAGTTGCCTCATAATAAAGAGTGTAATCAAGCATCCATCGATTCTACAAGGGATTAACTCAAGCTATTTGCATCATCAGTCAACATCTAAATTAAATTAAATCATTTTGCGCAGTGACTAAATAACCCACGGGAGACAAAAGGATGCTGCACTGCCAAGAAAAACATGTCTTTTAACGGATAAAAATGTTGAGACAACAAATACAGATGTGGGGATGACATACAACAATCCATGAGAAATTGAAGTGATGATGTGGCGGCTAAGTGGTATGAGCCTCAGTCTGCTTCTTCTCCTCATTTTAATTCAGAGACAATTTGAGGCCAGTTGCCAAGTAATTGGGATAATGAAAGCTGTAGGCCTGGACAGGAAGTGAGCAGACAATAGAAAGAGCTTGTGTCCAGGATCCCAAACCGCCGCCCAGCCGGGGTCTCATCCCCTCTGAGCACTCTGGGAGGGGAGTGATGTCACCCCTAACACACCCACTAAGACAGACACACACACTCGCAGACTCGCAGTCCATCACAGCTCTGTCTCGCTTAAGTAAATTCCAGCGTCACACCCCACATCCCGAATCACTATCATTTACATTCCTCCTGAACACAAAGAGGCGAGCAGCGAGTGGGAGGATCCGGGGTGAGCAAGCAGCTGGCTGGCCGTGATGGAAAGGCTGAGAGAACAGCAGGAAGATAAGACGAGATGGAGGAAGGAGGAAAGAGAGAGGAAGATGAGAAAGGGAAGGAGAAAGAGACAAGGAAAGGAAGAGAGAGGGGAAGGGAGGAACAATAAATGGTTTCTAAAACATGTAAAGGAAATTGTTATAGTAGGCAGTGGTTGCTGAAGGGTCACAGGCATCTGGCAAAAAAGGACCTGGCTCAAGATTTATTAGATTAACAGTGGTGCAAGATCAGAAAACGCTTATATGGGTCATTTTGGAGTTTTATATTTTTGCTTAGGTTTTAAAACTTATTGAATTATCTTCATACATACAGTATAATACAACAATCACCTGCAATCTGATAGCACTTCTCCAGTAAATGTAACAGATCACCTGTCATTTCTTTCTAATCAGTTGAATCCCCTCACATGTCGGGCCGTTATTGCTGAAAAATGATGTGTGTCATCTGAGGTCGTGCTCGTCTGTAGAGGTGAATGGAGCCAAAGCGTTGTGAGAGCTTTCAGATAAATGAATGATGAATGAGGACATCTGGCAAGTTTCGTCAGGGGTGCGTCATCTGCAGAGAGAGACTGTGGTGACAGAAGAAGGACAGACAGACTGACAGTGAAGGGAAGACAGAGGGATCAGGAGGTGATCCCTTGCCTGTGTGACTACATTCTTTTACATTTCTGATTAATCAGAAACACTGAAAACCAACTGAGTTATAAATAAATTAGACCTTGGATGCCATTGAATACCCCATAAATTGCTCATTGTCTGTCCAAAATCAGTTACAACGTAGCAGTTAATCTTGACTTTACACTCCAACTAAGACTCAAACTTATGCTAAACTGGTACAACAGGCTAAAAAACAATAAAGACGGAGAATGTTGCCCTCAAAAGGTGTTGGAATCAGAAAATGGCTCATAATAAAAAAACTAAAGCCGCTGCTGATGTGGGAAACAAATGTATTAAGAATCCTTGTTATGTGCCAACTCGAAGGCTAGAACAAGAACTCCTCTAGGCCAGCTAAACACCCTACATAGGCATACATTTATACGCTTTATTTTTCACACGTAAATCTCCCTCAAATAGCATGATGAGGCTTACTACCTAAATGCCAAAAGTGTGTTCTCATGTCTGTTACGTAAAAACCTTTCCTTGTCCAACTTGTTGCTTTGCAGCTCATCTGCACTCTCCTCTGACTCAAACGGATCCTCGTGCATGACGGCCTTTGGAGCTGTCCCCTTAATCTGTTCAGTGTTGAAATAGCAATGTGATGACACCCGTATCAGCGGAGTGTATTTCGCAGAGGACGAGGCTTTTGGATTTTTTCCATTCATGCAGTTGTGAAAGGATGACCTGATTAGGAAACTCATTTCCTGTGTTTAAAGATGCTGGACAGTGTTTGTAGAGAAGTCAGAGAGTGAGTAAATGGGAGAGATTTCTAAGTAGGAGTTGGATACACAGCACTGATGGTTTCCTCTGCTGTAGACCCAATATTCAACAGAAGTTTGTTTGTCCTCAACTGTTATGGCAATGTGTGTCGGAAAGAGTAGGTGGTTAAAACTATGTTAGCTCAGAGAGATGAGCTGTTTACTTCAAGTATACTGAATTAAAATGGAACTAACGCCAAATAAAATACAACATGCATGTCCTTAAAACTTTACTCCATTGGCTGGTGGTCACGTTGTAACTTTTAAAGGCTGAACCAGCATTTAGACATGTATGCTCCCCCTTAAACACAGTCTCAGCACTGAAGGCTTTGAAGTGCACTTATCTTTAATTGCGTAAATATAACCTTTGTTTTGGTGCAGGCTGAGGGGCTGATTAGGACAGAGGTGAGGTCTTATGTTGATGTTCATGAGAATACTGCTTTTATAACTCAAAAGAAGAGATTAACAGGTAGATCTACACAGGTGTGACAAATGGCAGGGAAGATTTCAAGCTTTACGACATGACAACTTCTCAGCTCCTTGAAATCTGATTTAGAGAGCCACTCTCGTACGCCTCCACGGACTGCGTGAGATCAATGCTGACCCATCAGGAAACCATCAAAGAGTCTCTGGAGGCAGATCCACCCTGCTCACCTGACAGCTGGCCAGATTAGTGCGTGTATGTGTGTGTGTATATCACTTCCTTTCTTCCTGTGAATTTGCTGCCAAGTTACGAGATCCATGTTCTTTTGTTTAGCTATTGTCATTGTTAGAGTAGTGTGTGAAGCCTAATGGGATGAGCACATTCGGAGCATAACGGGTGGTGTCGATGAAGGGCTACTTGGGAATCACTGCTGTAGGGCACGTACTTCATTGAGGTGTTAGCAGTTAAACATGCCAAAAACTACCACAACTAACTCTACATCATATCAAAAGTATACGTAATAGGAGGCAGAGTCTGAAAGAATATTGTGTAAAATATCGGTCTCTTTCACAGCTATACTCTGTATACATACTCAGCTATGTTGTTCTATATGTTGCAAAGACAAGGGTCACTGCAGACTTCTGCTGTATTAAACCAAAACCATGGTCTATCCATAACATTCAGTGCCTAAAAATAACCATGAAAACATTTAATAATGCTGTAGTCATTATTAGTAGTGTATAAATGGATATTGTTTTGCAAGATTGGATATTTTGGCGGAAAACAAATGAAATATGTTGTCAGTGAACATTTCACTGACACGCTCACCTGTCTATGATCCAGTATGTACAGGATGATAGACAGGTGGCTGGCTACGTACAGCCAGGCGATACCAAGATCTTTCCATAGTGCACATGTAATGGCTGGTGGTTGATGTGTGGCCCCGGGGCTTTGAAATCCACCACCTCTGTGCAAACAGCGATCGCAACATCCCCCCTTAAGTGTTAGTGATTTACATCAAAGTCCAAAATGCTGCAGGGGTAATGATTATCAGCTGTACCAATTGAGGGCAGCAGACACACGCCTGCCCTGTCGACTACACACACACACACACACACACACACACACACACACAAACACATGTACACACCTCTTTTACTTTCGCACTGCAAGTGTGATCCTTTTGTTAGGCAATAGCTGTTGTTAGTCTGTAAATTACAGCCTGTCTGCCTGGTGCAGCCCTTCAATCTGAAGCTGCTAGATTGATTCCTGCCTATAATCTTATATCACTCCATGGTGGGATGACGTGTTGCATTCGTTATGCAGCTGGGTATAGGGAACTATTTGTTCCTATTGCTGAAGTAGGGAAAGAACAACAAGATTGTTCTATCAAGAACAAGGAAAAATAGGCTGTGCTGTATCTCTACCCAAAATAGTTTGTCTCAATTATACAACCCATGTAGACTGAAATGGTAAATGAAATGGGGAATCGTGGGCTCTTGACATTTCAAGCTACAAGGGATGAGTAATTATTGCATTTGTTTGTGTTGTAAATGGTTTCGTAGATTTTTCTAATCATATAAAAAACATTAAACCCTTCTGTTCAAACAAAGCAGAACACAAATAAGAAAGACAAACAATAAATCTGGAGATAACTCTATGGGTTTCTTGAGGTTGCATGGGACTGTGAAATCCTAGTTATGTAACAGCGAAAGTGAGTTATGGAGACAGGTACAGACATTCAGACTCAACAGAAACATAAGGAGGGAAAAAGTTGATCCATATAATATCTGATCCTGAACATCAAAGTTAAATATCTTGTCAGCATTAGTAGCAAACTTCAATGAAGGAAACTGGAGAAACTTTTGTGAGTGATACGTATCTGGAGAAGAAAAATAAGCCAATAAAACACTTTTTTTTTCTCTAAGGAGGGTAGCAAACATGCCTTAAATGCTACAAATCTCCCCAAGGGTTACAACTGGCAGAAAGAGGGGGTGAAAGGTCAAGGTCATCCCCCACCCTCACTTTTCATTAGAGAGACAGACACAGAAAGACATGTGCCAGGCACGGACATGGGGTGCACAGACTAAAATCACTTAAGATAGAATAAAAAACAGATTAAATCTTGAAGACAATACAATAAAGGAAAAGAGAGAATGCAGGTTAAAGAGGGAGAACACAAACACAGATGATTCAAGCCTACTATTTTACAACTCTTTGGAGTGTTCAACATGTCATCGCAACAACGAACAAAAGGTCTCCAGCCAGAGAATGGCCGTAAAAATGGATTTTGGCCATAAAAGGCCAGCAAACGTCCACATGAGGGTTTTCAGCCTGGCAATCAAAATCACGTTCCATTTTAACAGCGAAGCCCATGCTGAGGCCCAGGCTGAGATCAGAAACAAGAGACGGACAGAAAAAAAACAGACGTGATGGACGGAGAGAGACTGTGAAGGAGGGAGAGAAACACAAGAGAGGGGGACAAGGGATAAACAAACAGAAAGAGGAATGTGGAGACACGGGGGATAAAAAGAGTGAAAGAATTCCAGCGAGAAATAGAGATAGACCGAGAGAGGGGGAAGAGGGAAGGAGACATATGGATTTGATTACAAGCCGATGATGTCATGTTTGTATGTCAGGTAATCAGCCTTGAGGGCTGTGTGTATCGCACAAGCATGTGTGTGTGTCAGACAGCGCTGAGTGTATGGGGCAAGACTGGGCCTCGTCTGAGACGGCTGCAGCGAGGTGGTTTGTCTGATGTGCAACAGAAATCACACCAAACACAGAATCCCACTCAGTGGAGAGGGTGAGTGTGTGCCTTTGTCTCTGGCTTCGTCTGGAACTGCTGCATGCAGACGGCTGATCAGATCCTTACCTCACACATATTGCTACAGAGCAAAAAAAAACCCCAAACATGTGCAAATGTGTGTGACAGACATCTATTCACTCCTGTGGCTCTCACAGAGGTAGGAAAATGTACCTTGCGATATGTCTTGTTTCCATCTGGTTTAGACATTAATGGTTTTATCAGATTCATGCTAGATATCAGGTGCCAGCCAGCACACACACACACACACACACAGGTGTGTGCTCATACGACAGCTGTACTTTTCATCACACTTGGTCGGAGACTGTGTAAGTAACAGAAATCAAGGATATCCCATATCATGTGTTCACTCACATAACCTTAAAAGTAGAAGCCAAGTCTTTGCGGTTTAAGCGGGCATTCGGACTCAATATAGTCCCTGGCATTGGTGTCAACATGTTGCTACAGGTACAGGCGAGAAGATGAAATGCAATCCAGGAAGTCCAGTTTGAGTAATAAGTCAGGTTTCCATCCAAATGTAGTGCTAATTTTAACTGAATTTTCAGGAAATTGGCAAAAGGAAAGTCAAACTAATGCACGTTTCCACGTCATCTCTTCAGTGGAGCAGAAGCTTGAGAGGACAGTTGAGTGTCAGGCTTCTTTTCCACCTCAGCCAAGCATAACAACTTTTTTGTGATATTTTGACTTCAAATTTTATTTTATTTTTGAATTTCCAGCGTTTCCACTCAGGTGTTTTTAAGCACAAATTGAGAACGAGAATAAAAACAGGTGAATGAAAATGCACTAGTACATCCCTGAGTTCTATGAGAGTCCAAAACGCCACATACCTGTAGTGTTTTCATTTTAGCCTCCTTCTCGACGATTGTGAGGTAGACGGTAAAATTACATCATTTATGTTACAAGGTCATTCACCAAGTATGTGTGCCTGCACTTATTCAAATGGCCAATTTAGGGATGTTGTAGAAATTGATCTAGGTTCAACTTGTGTTTTTCTTTAAGACAGTTTTTTGGCACTTTGTCTTTATTGGACAGTGAAAGTGTAGATACAGATAGTAAACATGGGCAGAGGGGCATGACATGCAACATGGGTCCCCAGTCAGTATCAAACTGGAAACTTTGCAACTATATGGCAGGCATCTTAACCACTAGGCCACAAGCACACCTTGAGGCTGATGTTTTTTGACACAGTAATAGTGTTGGTCTGGACACAGCCTTAGAGAGCAGGTCGCAGTTGGACAGGGACAAGTTTCTCCAGTCACAAATCATCTGCTGCTTCATATAGCAGATACATACTTTCATTCATCCATGTAGCTTATGTGTTGTCATTTGTCCACTCTTGGAATTTCAAGGAAGTTTCAGCTCAGGAGGACATGGCAACATTATGAAATGCCGGAAGACCATGCCTCAGGATTTAACAACTGCCTTGCCGAACCGCACGTTACTCGTGCAAACCAAATCCCAAACCTCTACATTCTTCTGTGTATTGTCAGCACTACAGTCATCCCATAGAGGTTACATAATACATCTTCATCTCCCCACTATTTGTCATTTGGCAGAGGCTTGTCACAGCAAACATGTTTGTGTGGCCTGATCTTGTGTTTGATCCCCAACATCTGTTTCAAGTGTACAGTACTCAGGGCCCTGAATACGTCCAGATCCAGAAATAGAATCTAATTTTGGATGACCAAACTGTTTGTTCCAAGAACAAATAGTTTGTTGCAAGGAAATGGGTGAGAACACAAAACTAAAATACATCATAGTTTAGAGCTGAAGCTTGGTGGGCAGTTGTTGGACTCTGTGACACTGAATCTGCACATTGTGAAATATTGTGTTTTAGATTGCCTGAAATCAATGCTGCTTCACCCAAGTGTGCACTACAGTTCCCCAATTCCCATGGTATTACAATGCTACTTTAAAGACTTCGGAGTGCTTCAGGAAAACTTCTCTCTCAGCAATCGAGTTGTCATACTCTCAAGTGGACACAGGAATAGCTTTCTTTGAGGGGCGAGAAAGAGTCTCAGTAGGGAGCTCAGCCATGTCATTCTGGTTGTGCTCCCAACTCCTCCAGCCTCGGATCCCCTGGCCTTTAGCTGTCAGCAACACTTGTGACAATTACCATACGGCGCTTAAAGAAAACCCCATCACAGTGTATTGAATAACAAGTTCAAGACTTGCAGTATTCTCCAAACCAAATCAAATTTGGTGTGTTTGCACAGGCAACATGGAGAGTTCCTGACCAAAAAGAAATGCTATCTTTGGCTTCTACTGGCGCTGTGTGCACAAGCTGGCCATCCAAACTTTTTCACACAGCCTCATTCATTATTGTCCAACAACAGTCTCCTCCAATAGGACGAAAACACTGTGATTAATTCCAATTTCTTTTACATAAGTCGTCGGGCCACATGTTTTCAGTTTACCTCTTTTTAGGAACTTGCGAGTCGTGTCTGACTCCCGCTGCGACTCACAAAAGCTGCTCCATCTGCCACTAAATGAACAAAATTCAAGTCACAGTGTGTATGCTGGCATTTGCCGCATTTGTCAGCATTTTGAGAACATCTAATTAAATTTTGCTTGGAGTACACTGTTGGACAGAAAGGATGGTAGATTTCAGTTTTAAATTTCTGGACTTTAAGTTGTCCAGAAGTTGGTGAAGATGGTTAGTAGACGCTTGTAGACTTAAAGCTGACTGAACATACCAGCCTGGTTTCCTATCATTACTGTAAGTTTGATGTGTATTTACATCATTTAAAGCTGGAAATTAATGATAGCACAAAGGGGACAACTGGGGACCTGTAATTGTGCCATGTAGTGTTTGGCAAATGTTCAGTCGAGAGGAAGGTTCATGACGTAAGGTTGGATGATGTGTGTTGATTAACCACTTATGCATGTTTAACCTGCGTCACTATATTGGTCAAAGATTTATGCCGTGTTTCTATTTTTACATAAAAATCCTGCCCAGTGCAGCTTTAAATTAATCCAGCAAATCTCTGTGTCCCTCAGTTTGGTTGGCAAGGCTCGTAACAATTATTAACTGTGAGCTCAGCCATTGTGAAGCCATGACATATTTTATTCAGTGGGCAGGAGACAGGAAGAGTCTTGCCTTGTTATTTCACACATGGCTGGAATTAGTTAGAACTGCAACGTACTGCCTGAAAGCACGTAGTGACAGAATACACTTTGTTTTTACTGATACATATATGTAACTACTTTGCTGTCTTATTGCATGTCATGCATTGTCGCCTTACACCAAACAAGAGGCCCTGCTGTTATTACACAGTGTTTGTCAGGAAGTACTTATGTCACTACTTGAGTTGCCCACACCATGCATTGTCACCAGTCCCATTGTTTGAATGAACAAGCCACATTTTCGCTCAGAATAATAGAGACACTGACAGCTAAGCAATAACCTCTCAGAAAAATCTCTATAAAATTTGCTCCCATCATATGACAATAGATGACACACAGTGTATGTCACTTTTCAAAGATGGATTTAGTCACCAGCTATAGCCTGAGAAATGTATGAGTTATGTAAGAGCAATCTGATAATGAAAGTAAAGACTGAGGCATTGTGAACTGAACAATGTGCCACTGATAAAGAGCGATGTGTGATGGCTTAAGCTATGATTACACTGCTGCATGAAAATCCATTATTTTGTTTGTGGAGCAATTAGCGTGAAGCCACTTTTACACCCACAGGTAAGATGTTTAACTACCCAACCCTCGCTGCAGATATTCTCACAATGTTGGCTGCAAGATATACATGTATACCAGTAGCTGAAAGCAAAAAAATCTACCACTCTAGTAACTTATTACGTAGCAGATTAAGATTTTATATATAAAAAACATGTGCTCATTTTATAAAATATGATGCATTGTCATGGATTGGGTTACTTAAAATTAGATCCATTACAAGTGAGCTGCAACATGTAGAAGGTGCTTACATGTTAAGGTATTATTAAGGAAATAGTCCAACGTTTGGAAATACGCATACTGGGTTTCTTGCTGAAAGTTAGATGAGAAGATCGATACCACTCTCGTATCTGTGCATCAAAAAACAAACGCGGAGCAGGGAAAAGTTAGCTTAGCTTAGCTTAGCATAAAGACTGGAAGCAGTCCATTACGCGTCATTTTTACACTCCCGTTTTTGCATGGATAAAACAAACGAGATATAAAGTGTGAGCTTTATAGGCAATTTGTTTCCAGTCTTTATGCTAAGCTAACTGTCTCCTGGCTGTAGCTTCATATTTACTGATCAGACATGAGAGTGGTATCCATCTTCTCATCTAACTCTCGGCAAGAAAGCAAATAAGCGTAATTCCCAAAATGTCCAATGATTTTCTTAATAAAAAACAATAATATACCTCTGGCTCATGAAAGGGGCTATTCTGAATAATGAGTGCTTTTACTTTTGATACTTAAGTATAGCTGCTAATAATACTATTTTTACCTCTATAATATTTTGAATGCTAGACTATTACTTGTAATGGAGTATTTTTTTTTACATTGTGATATTTCAACTTTTGCTTAATAAGGATCTGAATACTTCTTCCATTATTGATGTATACTGACATAATGTACCAAATCTCACTGTAAAGACTTATTGGTATAAATGGAGCCTGTGTAAGTGACCATGTTGAGAGAAAAGATGAATTCCTGGCAACTAAATCATCTAGCCTACGGTGTGCGCCAAAACAACGTCCTAGCAGCTAGTAGCACTCCATGATTGCTAACAAACCATTTCAGTGAAACTGTCAAAATGTCAGGGGATCTCTTAGGTGTGGGCTGTGAATATACATTTCATTTGACTGTCAAAGATATGTGTTACATGTCTTGTCTTGTTCTTCAGCATTGTCTCAATTACAAATCCTCATCCAAGAATTTCTTATTAACTTTGCAAGCCGATTCTTTTTTTCCTCCCTCCTTGGCTGAATAAATGACTTATGTTGACAAGAGGCAGAAGGACGCACTGTAACTCGAACTCCTTGTCTCTCTTCACTTACTGCCCTGCCTTCGGAGCAGTGACAGACCGGGCAGATATTTCACACGTTACATACGTCAAGAAAAACCTTTCCCTCTTCTCTGCCACATCCTTTAGTTAAACAGTTACTTCAGGAGGCTCGCTCAAACACTGAGGCTCGGCACACACATGCACACACCACACAGTTACACATGCGAGCAAGCACACCCCCTTCTTGCGAGCCTCTGCAATGCAAAGCTCCATATAAGGACATGTTGATGATGTAATGGTCCATAGGCAGGGAGCACATCCCTTATTGTTTGGTCTGACTGCAGGAATGCCCACATTACAGCTACTAAGAGAGTGAGACACACACAGAGTGGAAGAGTTGAGGGTCGGGTGTTGTACGGCGAGATAATGAGCTTATGGCAGTGAAGCTGGGAAAGCCTTTGGCACAGGTAGGCACACTAAACATTACTACAAAAACTTTAAAAAACTTTTAAAAGAGTTGTCGATCTCTTGATTGGCTTGTAGACGGACAGATGTTCAGGGTAGCATCATTTCATGCTGGTGTTCTAGTGTACTTTTTAATACAAAGTTTCATGGTGTGTGTTTTTAATGGTACTTCTTTTTGGCTTTAGACTTACTATTTTTTGTGTTTTAAGTTACTTCTGAAACTTTTGAGGATCACATCTTTAAAACAAATAGTCTAAGAAGTTAACAAAACTCAAGTCAGCAAACAGCCAACATTTCAAAAGTACCTCATAGTATTTAATCTAAGGAAGTACAAGTTTTAAATTATTTTTAAAATGTATTAAATTAAACATAAACCATAGTGGGAACTTTATTAACGTCTCTAAGCAAGGGATTGTATCGTATCAGTTTAATTTCACATTTAATTAAAATTTACATATCAATAAAGAAATGCTGAAACACACTTTGATTCATTATTAAGAAACTGAAGGAGCAGCTATTCTAACATGCTGAGGAGTCCGACTCAGTGGGCTGCCATTGCAAACTTCACCAAAGATATTAACTATTTAGACGGTAATGAGGGTCAGTCTTGTCGGAGAGTGTTGTTAACCATGTCACATTTGTAGCCCTGCAAATTTACAGCACAGGAATTTGTCACTATAACATAATTGTAGAAATACTGACAACTTGGTTTCGCACGCACAAGAAACTAAGAATTAATAGTACAAGGATCATGGCATCCCATGTGCACAGCAGAGCATTCTGTGAGTACACTATATGTTAAATATATTCTGTATATGCATACATTATTTTTCAGGACGGAGCCAAAGAGGCATTTAGTATTTTAAGGTATCAAATACTTTGATGGCTTGTTATTGTCAGTTAAATTCATTTCTTGTCTTGCCTGATTGACTCAATCAAGATGAAAATCTTTATTTTAAAATGAGATATGAAAGTAATGACTCCTGCTGGGATTACTGCTAATAAAAACATTTAATTACATTGACATTGATATTAATGAAATTAGCAGTCAAGAACTTCTTTGCATTAAACAGCAGCTATGTTTTAGGAAAGAATTATCTGTGGTGTTAAAATACTGAATGGGGGATTTCAGGTAGCAACATTTCCATAATGTATATTCAGCATTTTGGAAATACTGTATAATCTAATTTATTCATACGCACACACACAAAAATAAACTGTTTTAGGACAGTCACATCTAGGTCTCTTTTAGTAGCACACCATTCCATTAACCATATTACCACTACCAGGAAGTTAACAAGCATCAGAGCTACATATTTTACACATGTTGATTGCACTCTGGGGGCATATCACTTAACCTGTGTGGATTTTAAATACAGTCCACAGTCAGCGTCTCCCCTTCAAACTCTGTCCCACATGAGGGCATCCGGCCCACCATCCACAAGCCTCTGTTAAAGCGGAGATGGCCGTGTGTGAATGCACAGGATATATCGGTCTGTACATACATGACCTAATCACTTGTGGTTAAGAAATGGCACAGCAGCCCTGACATATGGAACGTGTAACACAGCTTTAAGCAGCGGGTGAGCCACAGTTTCCAGCTTCGGGAGCCACGTAAAGAGAGGGAAGCCCTCTGTAAAGCTGTAATGGTGTGCTGGTGTGGCTAGTTGGGACTGCTCCCAACTGGATGTTTCCTTTTCTTTTTTTAATGGCATTAATGTTAGGTGACAATTTGAGGGAAAGGCAAAAATATATTTTCAACAAAGCCAGAAACAATCCTGAAATGTTAAGATATCCCACTTTAGCACCCTAACTCACCAAATGACTCTGTGCAGCCCATTTTTCCATGACACATTAACGACCAGTGGTGGTGGTCATGCATCCTTTTTTGGGAAACGGCTGCAGAGTGGGTGGTAAGGTGTCTTGTGATGTTGATAGCCATGAAACTGTTATGTCATCAGCTTTATGTGCAGCACTTTACAATTTATTCCTCCAAAATAATGTTCTTTCAAGCTGTACGGATGTCTGCATAAAAGGGCTGCTCTCTAACGACGCTGAGATAAAACATAATAGGGATGGAAATGTGGATAAATGCTATGTAGATCCGTAATATTTATGTGTTCCCTGAACGCATATGGCAACTGCTTCTACTGACTTATATTAGATGGCGAAAGCTGGTCAGTTGAGCTACTACTACTCATTAAAGTGTGGTTGGTCTCCAACATTAGCTAAGGGTCAGCTGCAGGATAATATTTTTTCACCAAAGGTCACTCCGTCTATTGTCCCCCCAACTATATAACATGTAGACCTGCAAGACTGCACTACGAACAACAAAAATGGTCTCAGATGTGGCTCTGTTGGCCAAATACACTCATCTATGTGTGTGTCCTTGATGAGAAAAAGTTCAGGAACAAGTGATCTGGACCAACATTTCCACAAAGTATATCGGGAATAGAGCAATATAGTCCCATAAAGGGCTAGAAGTGATTTCACTGGTGTGAGGCAAGCTGTGTATTTTGGGCATAGGAGCTATGCAGTTTCCTCCCAAAGGATTTGCCTTTATAAGTGCCCAGTGTGTCAGGATTAATACCCCGTTCAGGACTTTAAAACAGAGTGATAGGCAGAATTTCCAGTCTTACTAGGGAACAAAGTACATTTCTCTTTCTATTTTGGCTGATTACTTCACTAGAAAAACAGTGGGGACTGAGATAAGAGATTGAATAAACAGTGATTACAGGCGACAGGCTAGTTTGCAAAAGAGATGTCTGTTTGTTTCACTTAGCAACTCAGTGTTTCTACATACACAATCCATTCGAAGAAAATGTAATTTTTCAACACATGCATGTTTCTAGATAAGGTAGGCATACTTCTTTGCATGACACTCTTATCCAGAGTCCTTGAAAAAAGTATGGAAGGTGATTAACATATTTTATCAACACTTCTAGCAGCCAGTATATAACAAGGGCAAACTTTTAAGTCAACAAAGCTAGACAGGCTGTAAAATAAAAAGGGGTCTACAGTTACATTAGGTTTTGGTTTACAGTATCTGCTGTGGAAGAAGTACTCAGATCTTTTACTTTAATTAAAAGTAGCAATACCACAGTGTAGACAAGTAAAACCCATGCATTCGAAATATACTTAAAGTAACAAAAATAAAAGTACTTATTCAGAATAATACATATTATATTACTGGATGGACTATAATTATTGACACACTAATGTGTAGGCAGCACTTTAATGCTGCAGCTGGTGATGGGGCTAACTTTAACAACTTTACTGCTGGGTAGCCGTATTTATAATATTACATCATAATTTATTAGTTGATTGTATTTTGTATTCATTGTGTGAATCTAGTAAACTAGTAAATAAAGCTGTGGAATACATGCAGTGGAGAAGAAGTATAAAGTGACATAAAATGGAGTTGCTCAAGTACAAGTTCCTCAAACTTGTACTCAGGTACTTGAGTAAATGTACTTTACTTTCTATCACTGCAGAATGGTAACAACCAACAAAGGCTGTGTTGTCATTTTGTCCCATATTTCTCTGACTATACCCTGGTTGAATGGTGCAACCTTGTGGGTGATTTATTTTCAGTTTCAACAGGATATAGTTCACATAAAATAAAGTTAACAGCATAATTCATAATGAATAATAATAGTGTATTTGCGTCTTTAAACCCAACATTTCCCATCCACTGAAACCACACTAATAATTAATTATTAAACAAATCCTTATAATGTTTTATTGAGTGTTGTTAGGTCTGGATCTAATTGCAACACATGGATCCAGTCACATGTGTCCCCCTACCTGCTCCCACCCTTTAGCAGCTACTGAAGAAAGAAATGACATACACTCTACTGCTGAGAAGTGACCTGCCCTACCACACTTACATCATGGCCCACAACCCAAGTGTATATGTGGAATTAGTGATCCCTGAGAGTGTGTGTTTGTGTGTGTGGGGGGATTTCTGTATAAAGTCTGTGGGACTGTAATTGCCTTTGGAAGAAGGGGGAATTCCTTTAAATGTATAAGAAAAAAATGGGGAGGGTAGGTGATGGTGGTTTTGCTAAGGGGGAGGAGGGTTGGTAGTAGAGGAACCCCTTAATTAAAGGATTGTTCCATGCCAGTGGGCCATCTGTGTGGAAATGCCTGGCAGCTGCACACAGCAGTCATAACATACCTTCCTCTGGGGCTGTAGGCACTTTGGCCTGGTGATGTATGCATGTGCCAGACGCACTGACCCCGGCTACGCACTGTACTTAAAGCACTGCAACTGCATCCAGTGGCACATGTGGAATGTACCTTGACATCATTTGAGTGCTTTGTACCCCATCTGGGTTTTGTATGTAGAAATATGAGGTAGAAGTAGTTATCAATATCACACATTCCCCCCTTTCTAATTGATTTTTACTTTATTGCCTTTTTTGTAGTGTAAACATTAATTGATTGAAAAATCTTTAAAGAACAGTAGACTATCCATATGTGCTTCTCATTTGAGGAGAGATATTGCTTACATCCAGTCTGAAATGAATGGACTTGCTTTTGTTTTACTGATTTGATTGTGTCTTTGCATGTGCAAGGACTTGCCCTTTACTTATCCTTTAGTATTTATTCAGCATTGGATGCTGAGCATACCCTACACTTGAATACATAGTTTATGTTTGATGAAAGATACACTGAAAAAACTGCAGCAAATTACCATTAAACAACAGAAACTTAATCAAAGAACATCCTGGTCAGAAACATCCTTATAATTTGCTTTGAGTATTGCTCAACTTATCTGGTGAGATCATTTTCAGAGGTCAACATCAAACATTTGGCTGCGTGTCAGTCTTTTCCCATTATTTCCCAGAGGACTTAAAAGGTTTTATGGTACACCCTCAAATACTATGGAAACTTTTTGAAATTCACAGATTGTTAAACTCAAGGTCCAATATTTACAGCAGTAACTCAGGTTTCCAAACCATAGGAGAATTAGTTGGCAACAAGGGAACAAAAAAAAAGTAACCACAGGTATTTCAGACTACCAACCTGAGAGAGTTAAAGCAATGCTTTTTATGATGTGTTAAATTTTCCATGACATTAAAACTTTAGTCCTCCTCAGAAATGCAGGGAAAATAACAGTGTTTATGATGTGTCAGTGCTTGGAGAAGTGGGTCCAATGGGTAATGACAGTGGGGGTATAGAGTTTCTTTAGCACCTTTCATATATAACATAAAGACTGACATTTTAGCTTTATCAATGATTTAAATGTGTTGCTCCAAAATTCACTGGAAAGGTAATTGGAAAGTTAATAAAAAACAGTAAAGTGGCAACTAATAGAAATGCAACTGCAGAGGGAAAGTAATGATTTTGCAATAATTGGATTCTTTGAAGATCACGTTGGTCTTGTTTTTATTTTTTACAGGTTGAAGCTGTTTATTGATCAGGAAAAGGCCTACCAAGAAAGAAAGGAAGAAGAGAACAATAAAAAGGTCACAAGCCTTAAGGAGGAGCTGACAAAACTCAAGTCATTTGCGTTGATGGTTGTGGATGAACAGCAACGTCTCACTGAGCAGCTGAATCAACAAACAGCTAAGGTCCAAGAACTGAGTGCCAGTGCTTCACAAGCCCAGGAGGAGCTGAGCTCAGCTAATGCCCGTCTGCAGGAAGAGGAGCAAAAGGTCTTTCGCTTGGAGGCTGCGCTGCGTGGCCAAACTGGTCGATACCATCAGGAACAAGAGGCCATGACTGCCAAATTGACCAGCGAAGATGCCCAAAACAGGCAGTTGCGCCAGAAACTGTCAACTCTCAGCAGGCAGCTTGATGAGCTGGAGGAGACCAACAAGACCCTGCGCAGAGCTGAGGAGGAACTGCTGGAGCTGAGGGACAAAATTAGCCGTGGTGAGTGTGGAAACTCTAGCCTCATGTCTGAGCTTGAAGAGTTACGGAAAAGGGTACTTGAAATGGAGGGAAAGGACGAAGAATTGATCAGAATGGAGGACCACTGCAGGGACCTCAACAAGAAACTGGAGAAAGAGGCCAATCAAAGCCGGAGCCTGAAGGCTGAAGTTGATAAACTGAACCACAGAATTATGGACTTAGAGAAATTAGAGGACGCATTCAGCAAGAGCAAACAAGAATGCAGCTCACTCAAAGGTAACCTGGAGAAGGAGAGGATGGTGTCAAACGTTCTGACCAGTGAGCTGGAAGTCTTGAAAGACAGGGTCAAAGAATTGGAGACTGCTGAAAGCCAACTGGGAAAGACAGAGCTGACACTGAAGGAAGATTTAACCAAGTTAAAGACTCTGACAGTCATGCTGGTGGATGAGAGAAAGGCAATGGCAGAGAAGCTAAAGCACATGGAAAACAAAGTCCAGAACAGCACTGGCAAACTTCAGGCTGAACAAGACAAAGTTACGTCAGTCACAGAGAAGCTAATTGAGGAGAGCAAGAAAGCACTGAGGTCAAAGGCTGAGCTAGAGGAAAAAATGTGCAGCGCTACAAAGGAAAGGGATGACTTGAAGGCCAAGTTGGGGGCTGAGGAGGAAAGAAGCAATGATTTGGAGTCTAAGATCAGTATGATGAAGAAAAGGTTACAATCGCTAGAGACCATAGAAAGAGAATTCCTGAGAAACAAAGCTAAAGAGGAGCACGTCAAAACACCAATTGCTAACCGCTTCCAGCAAGAAGACAACAAAGTAAAGGACTTGACGCAGGAGGTTGAACGCCTCAGACGCAAATTAAAGGACATGAAGGTGGTAGAAGGTGACCTCTTAAAAACAGAGGAGTTTGAATCACTGGAGAAAAGATTCACCAATGAACAAGAGAAAGCTAAAGTCTTGATGGAGGAGCTGGAAATATCCAGAAAAGAACTTTCAAAGTACCAACTGGCTGAAAAGAAAGAGTGCAATCAAGAGCATGTTCTTTATAAACGCTTGAAGGAGGAGGAGGCAAAGTCTAGTCATTTGACTAGAGAAGTATCAGCTCTGAAAGAGAAGATTCATGAATACATGGGAACAGAGGAGTCCATTTGCCGCATGAAAACTGACCACTCTACACTGCAAAGAAAACTGACCCAGCAGGAGGTCAGAAACAAAGAACTGGCCAGAGAAATGGAGACACTAACGAGAGAGCTTGAGAGATACAGACGCTTTAGCAAAAGTCTTCGCCCTGGCATGAATGGAAGGCGCTTTTCAGACCTTCATGTTTCCACCAAGGAAGTTCAGACGGAGCCACTTGACGTCATGTCTCCCAACTGTAAGACAATGGCACCACTGGAATGTGCTGTGGTGAACGGGAAGCTGTACGATGAGAGCGAACCTGAAGACAATGCAAATTACAGCAACGAGCTTCAGCTCACCAAATGCAGCCCCTCACTTATCAATAATGTAAATAATCTAAACAACAACTTGAGAAGAGCCCGAGTCCCGTTCCTTAAAAACAAAGACACACCCCATCAGGTGAATGGTAAAGTGCAACCACGGCAGAATGGCAACCATGTTCAGTCTGGAGATGTTGTGTTGACCCACAGTCCTGGGCAGCCTCTGCACATTAAAGTGACTCCTGACCACGGACATAACACAGCAATGCTAGAGATCACCAGCCCGACCACAGAAAACACCCAGTCATTCACCAGCACTGCCGTCATACCCACAAGTGGAGGTCCACCCAAACAGAGAATTACCATTATCCAGAATGCTTCCATATCCCCTACTGCAAAATCCATTTCCCCAAAATCCAAAGGTTCCCCAATGACTGACGAACCGTGTTCACCAGATAGGGCCCTATCACCTTTCACTATGGCTACATACTCAAGAGCAATGACTCCAGACTCTTGTGGCTCTGTAACACCAGACAGAGCCATGTCACCTATACAAATTGTGTCAGTCACAACAGGCACCCCTGACCGATCCCTCTCCACGGAGCCAGTAGAGGTTGTTGGAGGGCACGCCGTCTTCCGTGTGACCCCGGAGAGGCAAACCAACTGGCAGGTCCAGAGGTCTAACAGCTCTGGGCCAAACATCATCACCACAGAGGACAACAAAATCCACATTCACTTAGGGAGCCCCTTCATTCAGAGCATCAGCACTCCGACGCAAACACTGAGTCCATGCCACACCCCTGGACTCCAGGAGCAAAGGACTCAGGTGCTTGCAAATTGCAGTACTCCTACTGCCAAAGGCAACAGCAAAATCACAAGTAGCATCATGATTAAGCCCACCTCCACCCCAATCCAAAGGCCATCACAAATTACAGTAAGTAATGCCTATGACTGACCTGATAACCACCAAAACCCTCCATCCCATCCTTTGTTACTGAACCCTACCCATGAGATCCAATACAACCATAGACCCTTATACCCCGACTCTATACCCTGATACATTTACATGTCTGTTTTACTTGATTTATGATCTTAAACCAGGGTTTGAATGTTTTCCTTTTTATTTTGGTTGGTTTGCTTGGTTCTGTGTGATTTAGTTCAAACAATTGTTTGCCTGCACGAGAAAATAATACCATTTGAAAGCACTAGAAAAATTAGATTTAATTTGACATAACACCAGGTTTTAACTTATGTGCACTTACTGTATTGTACTCAGTGGCTAATTTGCCGTGTAGTCAGACTCTTCACACTGATGTATCATACCAGTTTTTATACTTCATATTACACATAATGCATTATGATTAAGTTGTTTGGTTTTCTGAGAATTAAAGTGTGAAAAAAGAAGTGTTATGTTTTATAGTTTGTCATACATGCTTGCCAATTTCATTTATTCACTAAATCCAGCATGTTTGAATGTGTAGAATTAAAAATAATCTGAGGAAAATGCGATTAGATTGAAATCAATTGTTTGATTTGATTTTTGGTGCATGCACAGTAACTTTTTAACACTTGAGATTTCAATCCAATGTGTTTATGTTACACAGTGTGTAGTCAAAAGATTACAATTCACTTTCTCAGATTTGAACATGAAGACTGTCAACACTTTGTTAGACGTAATTAAATAATACCCAAGTGGAAGAGTTGTCTGAAAAACCTTTGTGCTCATACTTGACCAGATTACAAGACAAAGAAACCTCCTGGGATTCTGACGTGTTTGCTTGCTTGAGTTAAAATCATAGGCTGATGTCAGAGTTTCTTCTTACATCCAGAGCACAGAAACTCAGTGACCAAGAATGTAAACCAGCGTGATGTGAACTTGGTATTCTCTTGAATGATACAACGGAAACTCTGCTGGAAACCTTTAAACCTCAAAGTGGTGCTCCATAACGCTGCTGACGGAGGTGAATCTATTTTAAAAAGAGCAAGTTCTGTACAGTTATAGTTGCTCTTCTCCACTGGACTTTCATATATTACTAAATTATGATTAGGATAGTAGATTACTGAAACATGGTTACAATACAGTGGATAGTGAAGACATTAAAGACATTTAAATCTTCCAGTTATCTTCTTGCTTGAATGCACCAGAGAGTGTAAAGGGTGTTCACTAGATTAGATCACAAGACAAATTGATCTCTCTCTGGTCCTCAGTGACAAACTAAATTAGCAGCAGATCAAGACAGTGGTTATCAAGTTTACTTTGACCATCATCCACTATGTTGAGCTGTCCTTCAGCAAGACATACTATCACTACTGGGTGCTGGGGCACTGCTCTGAAAATGAGATTGTTGATCCGTCTGGGATGGACATAGTATTGCAAAGAAAATCAAATCTTTCAGTGCTGGAGAGCAAGAGAAAAAGTTGCCCATTTCTGAGAGCACTGCCACCGAATCCTGCACCCCAGGAAACACACTGTAAACATCAAAAAGCCCCTTCAGAAAACCTGATACAATGTCTGGGTCTCAGAAACACTAATGTATTTGTTGATAGCTTAACCTCAGTGGTGTTTTAGCAGAAAGTCTTACTTAGCTTGCTATTCATTGGGTAGTAACCCAAAACGTCTGTTTTATTTTGCTTTCTCACATGAATCACATCCTTTGAAATGAGTCATCACAAATGTTTCTCCATGTATATGCATTCTTCTACATGTGGTTTTATGTGCCCACAGTGGAAACGTTACCACATACAGTACGTGCGATTCGTTTAAATCAAATCTGTACTGAAGGTCAGAACAAGATGATGAGCGGAAGGAGACTGAAAGACAGGAATGGATGTGGGAGAGGAAGAGAGAGGACAGAGTGGGGAGGATGTGGGATGATTTCTCTGGTTCGGTTCATTAATGTCATGTCTCAATACAAAGCTAATGTTAAAAAAAACATCTTAAAGAGAGAAGAATTGCCAAATTGAATAGCAACATAGTCCTTGCTTTGAATCAAAGAAAGAATCTAAGTCATAATAAGAGTAAAGTAAGTACTGAATATGTAATGTGCCCATTCACTTTGATAGCCTGAAGACACTGAGAGGTACTGTACTGGTACTTCACATGCATAGCAGATACACAAGCAACCATACATTTCAAACAAGAGTTCATTGTGCTTTAATATTTCAGATGGATTAGCTGGTTTTCAAAGAATGGACACAGAGCAAGTTGATACGCACTGTATATATCTGGGGATTATGTGTGTGTGTTTACAGACACTGGCAGGCTGTCTTGTTGGTACAGTATATCAACATAGCTGGCGTACTTTGCTTCATACTCATCCAGAATGCACATTTAGCTCAAGATCAAGCCACTATTGTGAGGAAACTAACAATACTGGCACCAAACATGTCAGCAAATTGTCCCCAGGCTCAGGTCAGGATAGTTGTCCAAAGATGTAAAAAAAAAATTCACTTGGTCCACATTAAAAGACAGATTTTAGATGCTCCATTCATCTTCTTACCAGTCAGGTCCATCCTCCTTCCTCTTTTCCTAAACTCTTACATTTTCCAAAAATCACAGACAAAAGATCAGAGCTTGAATTAGATGCAACATTGCTCTTTAATGGACAACAAGCAGACGGATATCTTTGTGGTGGACAGAGCTGAGGGCTGATAAATTCTCCAAAATACTATGAAGCAAGTACTGAGTCCTCAGTGTCATTTAGACAGCTGTTGCAGTGCAGAACCCCAACCCAGACACGCACACACACACAAACCAGTGTGACAACGAGGAGATAATTAAATCAAGCATTAAATTGAATGAGTGTGAAGGAGCGCAGCTGGAGAAACCGGATCCAAAGCAGTCTGGGCGCAATGAAATGATGCAGGGGCTAAACAAGATGCTATTCATTAGACCACTACTTGAGAAACATCCAGCAGCTGGGATTGCTGTCTGCGACCTCAATTACCCCCTGACTCACTTTAGACTTACTTGATTCATAAACTGCACTCATCTGGTTCAGCCAAGGAAGACAGATCTGCAAATGGTATCCCTGCCAGACTGATAAAATGAGTATCAAGTGACACGCTGGAAGCCAAAGGGTGTTTCATTGAAAAGCCTACAGTGATGCTTGCTTCTGTTGGCTGAGAATGAGGTTGTAATCACACTAAACTCACAATGATACTGCTGATTAACAGCAGAATTTTTTGGGGGTGAAATAAAACATCAAAAACACCAAACATCGTGATGTAATTTTAAACAATCAGCTACTGATGTGAATCAAAAGCAGCCAAGAAAGTCTAATTACCACACTACATGCCAGAAAGACAAGTTGTGTATCACACTGCAGGCGGGAGCGGATTTCCTCGTTTAGCCCACAATGATAATAATCACAGAGGAATTTGCTCACCTTGACCGACAGGCACAATAAAACCAGGGGAGGGCTATTAACAGTAGTATGGGGGCTTTCTCTAAACAAAAGGCTTCATGCTGCGTGTGAGAGGGTAGACACTGTAAAAGTAGACTCTCTCACACACCAAAACAAACCTTGTGTTTGGTTGCCATGGAAACAGCTGCGCTGGTATTGCAGAGCGCATGGAAGAGGAAGTACTTAGTTGAACTCCTGCTGCACCGCTGATATACGAGGGAACAAAGCCGCACATTAAGGCCTCTTTCCATGTAAAATCAACAACACTCCCATGTCGTGGAGCCCATACAGATTTTCTGGCCCATTAGCTCTGTTGAAGCAGAGGCCCTACTTATTCTGAAATTTATACCCCGTATGAATATTTAAGGATGTAGTTCACTGCAGATTTTTGTTAATTCTCAAAAACCTCAAGCCACACGTGAATATTATCCAAGTGCTTTTCTCAAGTCCCAGCGAGAGGTTTTGTGTTCAGTGTGTTGCTTAGGAATAAAGTCAGTGGGTCTGATGAAACTCATGGAAATACTGAAAAGTTTCAGTTTCACTCAGCTGCAGAAATGTAGACTGGGTCGATAACACATTTTGTCAAAGAGGTAGCTTCAACTTCTGACTCTAATTAACACTCCTGCTGAAAACTTTAAAAGAAGTCTCTGTTGCAAAATGCTTTTTATATACAGATATCTAAAATGCTGCAGCAATCAAATGGATTATTTGTGGTGGTGTACAAGCACAAGCACATTTTGCAAAATGCAATTACCTTCTGCAAAAGTAGGTGTTGAGGAAATGGAAGAACCAAGCTGTGATGATGTGATTGAAAATGAAACTATGTGCCAATTAAATCCCTTGATAACTTTGAAGAAAATAATTGCCTGCTGACTATTGCTTTAGAGTAAATTAGTGTCTGGAGCAGTCAAACTATGAGCTTGAAAAGACGAAGAGAGACATCTCTCAGACAGATTCTTAAAATTCTTAAAAGTGTGATTTATAGATCAAATTTAGAAATATAGAGACAGAGACACAATATAAAGACAAGAAATATGAAGGAACATTTTCTGAAAAGGACAACATCCTAGAAACATGAAGTGTCTACTGCATTAGATGACAGCGAGTGTGGTTACACGCACAAAGTACTTTGGATAATTGCGGTTCATGTATGAGACATTTATATACATCACTGTATCCTGCAGTACACAAAACATACTAAAAATGAAAGAGGAGTGTATATGGCTCAGTATGCTAGCTGTTGCTGAGGTTACTCATAATCATTGAAACATCTTATCAGAGCTACTGTAAACAGGAAATGGTCTCTACTGTACGAGGACTGATCCAAAAGTGATGTACCTCAGTATGGCACACTGCTGCGCATGTAAACACGCTGATTGAAAGGTGATTGCACACTAAGCGGAGCAGTAAGTTGTTTAAGAATCTGAGAAATGTGATGTTTCCCATGATCTTTCCTTTTCTTGTTTGCAGATTGTTCTGCAAAAGCCAAACACTGGTTTCTAAGCAACAAACTCACACTCACATCAGCAAGGCAGCATGTTATGCATGTTCAAAGATGGCAGAAGCCTCCTTTTCACTGGGAACAGTAGATTAAAATCTTAATTACAATTTAAGAATTAGTTATTATGACTATCAAAAACCAAAAAAAAAAAACGGACAAAGCACACTGTGGTCCTTTTCTGTTCATAAAATATGATTTGATATCATCTAGTGGCCATTATCAGTATTGCATCACATCTTGACTGAGTCAAAATCTCTTGTGCATGTAACCCTCTCCTGTACACTGTATATCCCATTTTCTCCCCCTTCTCCCTCATTTCCTTTGCTGTAAGTCACAGTGCGGCCTTTAAAACTACAGTATCACCACTCTTTGTCAGACTTTACTTCATTGTTTGTCTATGTTTTTCCCACAGATCCCTCTAGAAGCATTCCGACGACCAGGACCGACAAGAATCCCCAAACCGAAGGGCTACAGCTCCCAGAAAGGGACAAACAGCACGGCAGTAAACGTGGGACTGCAGAACAGGAGTCAGCCACCACAGACTCATCTAGCCACTGGGAAAGAGCAGCCCATACACACGCCTGCAGTACACAACAACAACAACCCACATCTGGTGAACCGCAGACTGTGATATCAGTGTTTTTTTAAAAATGTTTTGGGGCAGAGGGTCAGCTTACAGTATGTTTTACCAACACCAAAAGCATCCTCATAGTTACTTACAGAATGTCTAAAAATCTAAAAGAAAAAAGTAAAATTACAACTGTCATAGTACCGCTTTATTGTTTTTTAATCTTTTAAGAAAATAAGTGTTCCACTATTACCTATTTTTCATCTGTGGTGCTCTGAAGACTGCAAAATGCAACTGATTTTTGTGTCAATATCATGTTCAATGTGTACACACTGTATTAAGTGTAAAATAAACATACAAAACATTTTAGAAAGTAGTTCCAATGTTCATTTCATATTTACTGTCACAGATTTGTGTGAAGATGTCACTGATCATGTTAAATTAAACTGAAGAGTAATGCTACAGACTACAGTAAGTCTGTTATATGGTTATGTTGTTTGTATTGTTAGCATTTGTATTGATCTTTAATTACTTTATCTGTTGAGACATACAGATAATGACATAGCCGTTTATCCATTTCTAAGGATGGAACACATGGATATTTTTTAAATAAGTGGCAATAATGTACATAGGTGTATAAGTGATGTGTTGTAATGCAGCCCCTTGATAGTGATGATCTCTAAAATGTGACATTTGTGTTATTTTTGGTTATCAATAAAGACTTTTTATACCTGGAACAAGATAAATGTCTCTTTTTTACAATAGAAAAAACTCAGTGATACCTTGATGCTGTATATACACCTTAATACAATTTGTAAATCAAAGCTAATTTAAAAAATGAAGTGAAAAAAATAGCATTGTAATGTTTAGCTTTATTAACACTGAAAACTTGGAATATACATATGTCAATAATTTGGAAATATAAGCGGAGCAATGAGAAACAATAACAAAAGATCTCAGAATATAATATGATATTTGTAAGGTAATATGACTTAAAATTAAGATATTATATTAAGAGCTGACATTTAAAGGGCTGATTATCAAAAATGAATGCTACTTGTGATGCTAGCTTTGTCTAATGTTACTGATTTAATGTCAAAGGAATGAATGCAGACCATGAAGTCTGACGATGCATAAGGGCTCCTGTATACATACAGTAAGATTCACTTGTATTTTTGAGCAGGGTCGGCTCCAGAACAAATTAAACAGGTGGCAATTTGTTTTCACAGGGGGGAAACATAAACATTTTATTACAATAAAACCCTCGGTTCGAAACCCCACAATATTCTAAGTTTACAGCAAGTATGCATAGAGTGTCGCAAACACAAGACCAACCGCTTTCCAATATCCACTGCAATTGACACGCCGACATATGGTACATAAAACAACTAAAGTTCATAAAAACTGTAAAAAAACCACCACAACAGTTTAACAGGTTTACAGTGCGAGAGTACAGAAATAATGACTTGATTTTAATAAGCAACATCAGTTATGCTGTTCTGTCTAAGTATTGTATTTTTTGCTGTTTTTTGTTCAGGTATTATGTATATCAAAATATGCATGTATAAAAAATGTTTTTTACAATCTGCAGAGGGGGTCAAACATGTCTAGCTGACACCGAGTCAACACTGTTTTGGAGTCAGTGAGCGACACACGCAGTATCAGGAAGTTGTGAAGATGTATGTGTAGAAATTTATAACAAGATACTGGTTGACATGAACTGTAATATGTGCACCTTCCAGCTAATAAAAAGCTAGGATTAGGCAAAATGACAAAGTGACATAATACTTGATAACATGCAAAAAAATGACTATTTCCTCATGTTGACTTGTAAAAGTAGTTATTGTGACTATAGGATTACCCCTGGACATACTTTTAAGGTGAAAGTGAGATACTCAGAACATTATTTAAACAGTGGCAGGAGTGCTATGTCTTTATATCGTGGCATGGAAAAATAACTGCCTTTTGAGATTTCCTGAACTTCACTTTTTCACATAAAAAGGGCAGAACAGTGGTGTCCTAACCTCCTCTTGTCTTGCCGGTGTATCATCACGGTGCTGTCACTGATGTCCTGTCAGAGCGGAGTTTATAGCTGAGCGCAGCACAGACAGGAAGTGCTCTCTCTCTTCACCTCTTTCAGTGGCACAAACCCAGGAACGACAAGGACCCTCCAGGACAAAGGCATGACTCACATCTACAGAGAAGGACACTATTATTCCTGTAACCTTCATATACTGAAGATTACTGTAAATGATCAAAGCTGTAGCAATATTCAGTATATACTGTGTTCTTTAGATGGTAAAAACTCACAGCGTGTATGTGTGATCTCTCTGACGGCCAGGCTGGCGAGAGCCACAGAGGCCAGGAAAGTGTGTGTGCTCCGGTGAGCCAACGTGAAGGGTGTGTGATGCACATTTTGCCGCGTCAACACCAGAGCATCGTTAAACAGGAACAGGCCCACATCACACACCTGCTCATAGGTCCTAAACATACACGCACACAAACACACACAGAACGAAAATAATTACTTGATTAGATACAGAAGCTTCCCAATGTATGTGTTACTAGAAAGCAATACAAATACTGAAATCCAAATTTGGGCATAAATTAGTATATTTAATAAAGTAATAAAGTAAATATAACTTTCTGACAGCATTATTTCGATTATTTGGCATATCAGTACATAGCTTAGTAAATATTCAAAGGCTGATTTATTATGCATCTACTAACAGAAAGGACATTTCTGGATATAAACTGATTGAAATCACCTGAACATATTACATCAGCAGGAACACGGGAATAATTTGTGTTGTTACCTGAGCGAGTCTGGAATCTGTTCATCGGGGCTCCTGAGCAAAGCAGCATCCTGAGTTATTATCAGCTGCCTGTTTCCTTCACTGAGGTTCTACACACACACACAGGACTCACACTATATTCATATTAAAATACTTCAACATGGAAGTTTTATATGCAGTTTTGAGAGAGAAAAAATATAAAACACAGAGAGAGGGAGATGTGTTTTTACCGGACAGCCTTGGATCATCTGCTGCGTTTCCTCCAACAGCTTGTCTCTCTCTGAGTTACGCTTTAACTGAAACAGAAGAAACTCACTAAGCACGGAAACGCCGCAGATTCCACATTTAAGATTAGCATGAGGTACTGACTCAACGCTCTGTCTGGGCCTTGTACCTTTTGAATGAAATCTCTGAATTGTAGCAGGGTGTTGAGGGCAGAGGAGAGGTGTGTGTGGTCAGGGTGACCAGGGTGTGTGTGTACACACAGAGCTTGAAGCAGAGTCACATACTCCTGTATTCTCCACACTGGACACAGCAGCAGCTCCTGTAGGCTTCACAAACACACACATACAAACATCTTTGTAAAAGACTATGGTTTAATTCATTAATATTCTTTTGTTCAGGTATGGATAATAATTGCCCTGGAAACAAATAAAAGATATAAGTGTATATGTGTGTACTGTTACCTCAGCATGTGTGTTGCAAGAGATCTGTCTGCTCTCTTCAGGAAAGCCCGAAATGGAGGCTTTGTCTCCCTGCACTGACACACACATACACAACATCCTTTGCTTACACCTAAACTTAAACCTGTTGGTCTGTTGTCTGTTGGTTAAATTATAATAAATGTTACCTTTAACTGAATTAGACAGGGGTACTGTGTGTTGGATTATTACAATTGAAAAAAAAGGACAAAGCTGATGTCTCTCAAACTTACTTAACAAACTTCAACTCACAGTATATCTGACCAACTTCTGCATGTACACACTAGAACTAGTTTAGTTAGCTTGAGGTGCCTCATGCATGGCACAAACACGTTGTTTGGCTTTACCTTGTCGATGGTACAGAGGGCAGTGGTGTAGTTGTTGAGGTAGTTGGTGTAGACTCTGAGTTTTGAGCACAGTTTTACAAACACATCTCCGATACACTGCTCTGCACCCCACTGCTGCAGCCTGGCTTGCAAATCTACCTGAAACACCCTGCAACATACACACACATCTACCATATCATGTCCACGACAGAGGGACGCAAACAAGACAGTATCATACAAATATTTGTTTGTGTGTGTGTGTACCTGTTGAGCTCCAGTATTTGTGCGACAGGGCTGAGGACAATGTGGAGGTCTGCGTAGCTGAGAATGGCTCTGTTGGAGTTCAGAGCTGCTGTAAGAGGCTCCTGGTACACCTTCAGCACAAAGGAAGGACAGGTATCGATTAAATACCTTGGTATTCTAATATTGACAGTTTTCTTCTTTCAGACATCAACATGGACCCTTTCTGCACCTAAACTGACAAACACAACACCTGCTGGGTTGGTGGGTGCTCTGAAGACAAATCAGATCAATAAAAAAGTGGGAATAAAATAGGCCATGCAGCTGCAGAACCTAAAGTTCTAATTTAAAAAGGTATCATATAAACTTACCCAGCTCTAAACCCAGTTCCTATCAATTATAAGTGGCTGTTTTCTGGACTTGATTTGACAGCATTACGTAATATTCATTCAGTTTCAGAGGAAATATTTCTAAGTCTGATTAGACTTCATGAGTGGGACTGCACCTGAAACAATGGCCTCTCAGCAACTAAACATGTCATATTGTCACAAAATTTCCTGAATTAAAGAAAGTTATGTTGTCTTTTTATCAAGTTCAAATGGAAGCCGTACCTTCAGCACGGAGCCCAGTCTCCCCAGATAAATACACTCGCTGTGGTGCAGCTCTCTGGCAACTGCACCTCTCCAATCCAATGTTGTCTACAGACAGGAAGAAAGAAAGGAGTTGTGAAGATGAAGTGTGCTCCTTCAACCTTCTCTGAATAGAGAAGTTCAAAGCACACACCTGTGGTAGCTCAGGTATCATCGGGCTGAAGCATTTCTGTGAGCTATGTGGCGCTAAAGAGAAATCATCTGCTCCTTTGTTTCTCCACTTTTCCTCTCCACTACTCTTTTCTCCCTCCTTCTCCTCACTCCATCTTGTCAGGAAGACGGCAAGAAACTCCAAAGGTCTGGCCTGACGATGTAAGAGCAGAAATAAAGAAACACACACTTGGATTTAAAGGCTGTTATCCATAGTTAATGTGGAAGAGAACATGACTAACTTTGGATTATCTCAGTTTTGTGCTGTTGTTCTATTATACTTGTGTATTACAAAAACTCCTTTACAGTAATCCCCACCTCTTCCTGTCTTGTGAGAGCAGTGAGTCCCTCAGTCAGAGCCTCATTCAGCTCTTTGGACACACAAAGCTCCTCAAGGCAGATTTTCTCCCACAGAAAATGACCTATAAATATATTAACAGACTTTTACAGGACACTGAGCATGCAGGTATTTGTTTAAATCTGCCAATGGTCCAGCTGTGTTTAAATCTACATGTATGTGAAACCCACCCAGAGCTCGGCCCCTGGCCTGGAGGCTGACCCGCTGTAGCTGTGGCCGCAGGCAGCCCCTCAGCTCCCCCAGAGCCTCCTCCATCCACTGAGCCTGTCTGCACCAGCCCTGCAGTATGCTCTCACACACAAACTGCAGCGCCGGGGCTGCAGGTTGCTGGTTCGAGAGTCCGGTGCTCACGCTGCCGTCAGACCACTCGCTGAGGACTGGGAGAGTTTAAGTGGAGTTAAAAAACCCAAAAACAAATAAAGAAAAACATTTTACTTGTGGCTTTAACGAGATGCTTAACAGTAATTTTACACTTGGTGGTGGGTTCTGTAGTCCACTGAATAATAAAGATAAAGCTAAAACATTTAACATTTAAGTTGTAATCCTTAAGGTTTCAGTCCTGGTTGATTTGGTGACACTAGTGGTTACTGTAGTAACAGCAAATTCGGTTTAATACTACAGCAAACACTCCTTGAGCAGCTAAATTGGGGGGAAAAAATGCAGAAAATAACAGTTTTCTTGTTTTGTAGACACATTTCTGATAACCGTTCTCCAACAAGCGCTAACCACGGTGACCAGTGCATACATTGCGTTTCCTGTGGCTTCTTCACAATAAAAGCCATCCCCTGTTTTGCAATTTGAACACTTTAAATGTGAAGCAGCGGCAGCAAGAAGTTCTGTTTGCATTAGCAAAGATATGTTGTAAAGAGTTGTACTGCAGAAAAATTGCTGACCATAAATAGCATCAAAAATGGGGTTTGATTTCATGAAAATCTTAAGGATTATAACTTTAACTGTTCCAGGAAAGTTAACACATTCCACTGGGCCAAGAATTACATCAGACGCCTGCTGCCTTAGATATTTTTTGGAGGTGTTAGTGGTAGTTGAGTTAGTCTCGTGCATGGGTGACTCACTGTTCTGGAAACTTCCGGTGGCAAGACCCATTGGCGCCTGAACCTCCAGACCAGTCAGAGTAGACAGAGTCTGGATGAGAGCCACTCCTGATGCTGAGAGAGAGAGAGAGAGAGAGAGAGAGAGAGAGAGAGGAAGAGACAGCTTAAGAGGAAGTTTGTGAGACAGACGCAGAAACAGTGAAAAAATACAGATTCCAGAGAAGTGTGTGTGTGTCCTAACATCTGCGTCTACATACCAGATGCAGCCAGCGGGGAGAAGATGTCAATCCCTCCTCCCTCCTCAGTTGGTGCCACCCAGCCACACAATTTTCCCCAGAAGTCTCTATGGTCGGGGGTCAGTACAGTCCTCTCCGACAGGCTATTACCTGAAGGGTCAAAGGTAAAACAAAGCGGATTAGTAGAGTGAAAAAAAAACCCAGAAAATAAGGTTCCCTAATAAGTCAACTCTTCAGAAACTAAGATTTATTGCATTTTTAACTTAATCAGGTTTGAAAGGTTTGTTGACAAACTTCTGAATGCCTCATGGCATGAAGTAAACACTAAAAATACATATCATTTTCCAGTAAAATGTGCAAAAAGGATAACTGTAACAAAGTAAATTAAATGTTGTAGAATCTATAAGGGAGTTTGTATATGTCTAAAAATTAGGACATGTTTTAAATGTGTTAGATAAATAGATGTATTTTATGAAATCAAATTAAAACCAGGGCTCACTGATCTGGAGTGTCGTGAGTCCATACGTCATGTAAAATTAATGTAAGATTTATGATAGTTAGTCTTTGGCCAACTCTTAGCAAAGGGACGAGGATAGCTATGGACTCAAAAAAATAGCTAGTATCAAAATAAAATGAGCCATGAAATCGTTTTAGCAGATGTGCTTTACAGTATCCTGAGAGATAAACTTCTAGCACTGGAGGCTCCAGTTGGACTGGAACTACCACTGGCAGCGTTTCCACACATTAAGATACACAGGATTATTAATTCTCACTGTGAAGCAGATGGATTTCCTCCGTTCCTCCTGGAGCGAGGAGGCCCAGCCTCTGAGCTCTCTGCCCAGAAATGGCCCTCTCCACCTGGGTTAACAGAGCTGAGAGAGTCCCTCTGTGGTCATACAGAAGCACAATCACTCCTGCCTTCACACCGCTCAGCACCAGCTAAATTCAGCATGTGGAGAAAGGAAAAGAGCAGACAGGGAGAAATGTTATATATGTTATATATTCGTTTTCTTTTTACACTCACAGCATTGTCTTCATCGCTGCTCTCTTCTAGCTTATGAATTATAGATGGTGATTTGGCCTGACTGACTGATAGACTATTTCTTTATTTTCCTTTTACCTCATAGGCAGGAATCCTATTGGAGACCAGCAGTAAGAGGGCAGGAGTGGGCAGATGGATGGGAGAGACTGTGTGTGGCAGTGCAGGTCTGTAGGTGAAGGACAACAGCGCTCCACTGGCTTTGTTCAGTCTTTCACTGAGAGAGAAGACAGAGGTTTGGTTAGCATTCACATCGCAGCTACAGTAGATTAAAAAGCCTTATAATTTAAAAAAAGCCTGATTAAAGGAACAGTTCAACATTTTGGGAAGTATGTTTATTTAATTTCTAGTAGATTAGAAAATCTATAACACTTTCATGTCTGTCTGTTAAGTATGTAGCTAGAGCCAGCAGCCTATTAGCTTAGCATAAAGAATGGAAGTAAGAGGAAACAGCTAGCCTGACGCTGTCCAAAGCTGAACAAATCTGCACATGTAAATCTCACTATTTTTTTATATTGGGTTGCATTATATTATACAGGTGTTTTCTAATAAACAGATACCTGAATGTATCACATCTTAAAACACAGGTAACCAATATCACTGAAGGTAAGTGAATATGTACAATCACCTGCTAGGACTGGAGGCCTGGACTCTCTCCAAGCTCTGGGCTGCAGTCATGGGCTGTCCCCTGTCCAGGCTAAGACTAAGGCTGGGAGACCCAGTCCTTGGAGGCCAGGAGAGAGAGGGCCAAGAGCTGAATGTTAGTCCAGAGCTGGGCCTCCCTGTCTGGGTACCTCCACCTCTAACTCCTTCTGGCTTTGCGTAGCTGCCCCAGGCTCTCCTGGTTCTCATCGACAGTCCTGCAAATATTCCAGATATAAACACTGACGGAGGAAATGCTAAGTAAAGGTTTTTACTAAGATAACTGGTAGCCATTTCTATAATTTTGAGACCTTGTTGTTTCTTTTGGTTTCTTTCTTTTCCACTCACTCTTCTCCTCCTGTTGTTTGTCTCTGATCATCTGCCTGATCCTCCTCTCTTCCTCCTCCTCCGTCATCCCCGTGCTTTGCTGGTTGAGGGTCCCGTACTGCTCGGCCGCCTCCAGGGGAGTGAGCCAGTCCAGCGTGGAGACGCAGGACACATAGTGGTTCTTCCACGCTCCAAATTCTTTCTCTCCTGGAGTGTAGGGAAGGAACCAGCCTCTTCTGATGCACCGGCCTGCCCAGAGACAGTCCTGGACAGAAAGAGACAGAGGGAAAGCAAGAAAATGCAAACTGCAGTTCAGATTTCAGACCATTCCTGAGAACCACCTGATCTTATCCTCTCTTATTCTTAATCAATGGCCCACAAGTAAAATTCAAATCTCTCTCTGCTGGGCCTCTCACCTGCTCAGCAAGGACCCTCCAGTGCCAGCTGACTTGGGCGGCGGAGCAGAGGTCACGAGGGGACAGGAATGACATCACATACAGGGACAGGAACCGTGGCAGCACCGCCGTGAAGTCCACCTGAGTCACAGGAACCGTCTCGATCAGCAAATCCTTACAGAACCTGCTCAGATTGTCAGAGGTTTTCATTTTAAAGCCTGTAAGTCTGACTTTCAAGCAGGAAAAAAAGGTAATGCCCGAGCAAAGTAGCATACCAAACAACAAATTACCAGTACGTTATGACACAGAAAAGGGGGGTAGAAAAAGACCTTACTTGAGCTGTGACTTGGTGCAGCGTGTGAGCAGAGAGTGCAACAGGTGTTTCCTCTGTCTGTCAGTCCACAGATCAAACCAGTGGAACACAAGGTTTATCCTCTCCTTAAATAACTGGAAGTAAACAGGGAAAAGGACAGCAACAAAACGTTATATATTCAATGAATGTATGGAAGGTGTACCTCATTGCAAAAAACTGTAGACTGTAGGAGTGGCAAAACTACAGATAGCAAATAACAAAAAAGTAAGACTGATGGTGTGATAATGGCTGAAAATAGTGGTCTACTGGGCCATTAATGAAAGAATTAAGTCGGGTCAAGTCTTGCCTTACTTTTTACATTTTTTGGAGAATTGCCTTTCTGTGTTCTTTGTGTTTTTTGGGGGAAAACACATCTGTCCTCCCGTTATGTGCTTTAGTTTCTGCTGTCAATCATTTACTTTCTGCAAATGCTTAGTTTTGATAAAGAGCTTGTGTGTCTTTTTCAAGAGGGAATACGAACAGAACTGCTACTGTGTGTGACACTTTTATCCACTTACACTAAGTGATAACCTACAGTAGATACAATAAGTTGCAACGTGACTTCGCCCGCATGCATTCACCCCAGGGTAGGGGACTTAAACCCTTAAGACCACCTCTTAACTAAATTAACAATATGCAATGCTGGATACATTACAAACTAAATCATTAACCTTAGCGCAGTTTTTTTTTTTATTGTGTGCACAGTCACTGGAAGCATATAGAGGGGACTTTTGCGCCAGTTTTGTACACCTGTTCCAAATCAGGTTAATTGGCCAATTAACGGAACCCTGAGTGTTTGCGTTACTTCATGTTAGCATCATTGATAACACGGAAAATGTTATTTTAAGGTTTATATATGCAAGGCTTCAACACCACCACAATACGACTTCATGAAGTTTTTGGATTACATTATTCCCGACGGGTTTTTATTACATCTAGACCTAGATTTTAAATCTGAGACGATCTCATATAGGCTACAGTATGATTTGGTCATTACTGCCATCTAGTGGTTATTACTGCAAATAACTCTGGCCTAATTTCACTAAAAGTTGATTGCATAAGCCTTCAGAACAGGTTCTGCCGGTGTTGGTTCGTCTCACCTGCAGGTTGCTCGTCTTGTTGTTCAGGGGAGTCCAGGTGCTGAAGCGGGTTTCGGACCGCAGGCTGCGGACTTGCTGCGGATCATAGTCCGTCCCGCTGAGCTGCCACCGCTTCACCGAGTGAGGGGTTGATTTCGGGTTCGTTTCCATGAACTCACACAGGAAAACCCACTTTCGACTTCTGTAAAACTCCCACTCACTGTCAGATTTAGCTTTCTGACACCAAATAACAGGCTGCCATTGCTCTGCTCTCTGCTCCCAGTAACCTTAGAGACGCATCAACAAAAGGATAAGCACATTCCTTCACACAGCACATCCCATCCCTCCTGCACATTAATAAGTAACAGGATGGGTTCAAGTGTGTCAGCATAACCAAAAGTCCATCATGTTGTCAATTTATGTGAAAATAAGTGAATTAATTCAGGGATTTATGTAAGATTACTGCATACAAGACTGTATTGAGCTGCCAAATGTCCATCAATAATCTGTAATAATATGCTAAAACCCATTCATATTATGATGCAATAAATTAATCAATGCATTCATTCTTTTTTGGTGGTGAATGGGACCCGATCCCCCCACCACTACCACTCATACCAGACAATCACTTTGAGGAAAATGTGGATATTAAATGGACAGAAAACCTGAAACAACACAAGCTCTATTACATTCTTTATAACTGCAGTACAGGACTCTTTAAGTTTGTGGCTTCATAAAAATGTACATGCAAATTTAAGTCCGAAGATGCTGCAAAAAGATGCATCTGACTATGGGTTATCTTGTGCAAGAACAAAGTTACTACATAACAGAGGAAGGATATGAGGTGGAGAAGTGGCTTACATTTCTCTTCTATTTCCTCTCTCTCCACTCTAAAATGAGTCCTTTGTCAGCATCCTTCCCTTTGAATGGTTTAAGATATTGAAGGTTTAGAAATGTAGTGAAGAGATTCAAACACATTTATTTAGTAAAATAAAATCACCAAACAGTTAAAACAGTTTTACACTTCAAAATAGTCCCACGTCCCCCCAACAACACTGGTTAAAATAAGAAGTGACAAAATAAAGTAGGATTTACGATCAAAGCAGCATCAAATGATTATATTATCTTTCAACACAGAATCCAAATCTAAAATCAACATGTTCTATGGAAGTCCATTAAAAAGGTTATAACCAATAAGGCAAAGATGATTAAATTAAAAAATTAAGGCATGGATGTGATGTCAACATTTGGATTATTCTCTTTCCAGCGTCAAACCGACACACCAGCGATAATGTGCAGTGTGTTCCGCATGTTGCATGGATATGTGCAAATATATTCAACACTGAGCAAGGTGTTGGAGGTGATATCAAGCCACTCACATGTAGCATGAAATCAAATGCAAAATGACAAACTGGAGTTACGACTTATTCGCTTTTTACCCATAACATTCAGCGCAGTATCTATGGTCAGAATCTACTGTGCGTTTAAATGTTATTTTTTGGCTGATTCATTAAACTATTACTTAATCTAATCAGAGACTATTGTTTAGATTTTTTGTCTCACAGATAAGATATACACTTGAGTTTAAAGCTCTATGTTGAGAAACAATTCTACACATATTTCTGTTTCTATATTTTGATAAGTCTAGCTCTGGGTCTTTAGTTTGTGACGTTACAGACACTGACTGACCTGTGACAATAGATAAGACAAAGTGCAACAGAATGAGTTTATATATATCTGAAAACAGCTAAAAGGAGCAAGTTTGCAGTCAGTTCACTTTTAACAAAGCCGATAAACAAACACTGAATATTTCCTTTCGAGGACTTGTGAATGAATCAACTGTTGGACAAAACAAGGCGAGTGCTTTATATCAATATCACTTTGGTGAGCAATGTATTGCAAATGTAGACTGGAAAATTAGTGAACTGACCACAACTTGACTTTAAAACAGGCCATGACAGGGATGCACCAATGCCAATATGCAAAGTATACTGTATTGTAGAAATCATATCTCTGTAAGTTAACTGTTGTCCTCTTGCTGTTTAGTAAGACAGGATTACAACTATTTTCTAACCGATATTAGTGAAAAATAAGGCTGTCAGTGCATCCCTGTATCAACATCTTACAAAACATCCATCCCCCTGTGTCGACAGGGAACGCTGGTGAACAGCTTTGTTGCCATTTCTGCCATAATACTTAAGAGAAATAGTGCCTCAAGCTCTCTCTGCAGAAGATAAGAGAGGAGGAGAGACAATCACATGCTGGCAGTCCTCGGGATCTCTTGGGAGTCCGCTAGATTCAGTTTCTGACTGGAGAAGCAGGGTCAAGGAATAACGCAGGCAAAAATCTGAAGTTTTTAACAAGATCAGTGCTGGACGGACAGTAAACTAGAAGGCGAAGATGTTTTACTTTCTCTTTAAAGCTATTAAAAAGCTATTAAGGATAAATATGAGACTGGTGAAATATCAAAAGGATACATAGAAGAACTCAGCTCCTCAAGCTGTGGAGAAAAAGAACATTTTGATCTTATTATATCACTGCAAAGGACCTTATCCTGTTCAACATACAACAAGCAGCTAACTAAACTCAAACACTTGGGGGCTGGGGGATAAGCAGCTAAATCCTTGCTGGGATATTAAATAGTTACACCACATTAATGAACAGCTTTATCCAGGACGACAACGTACAAGCAACAGCACAACGAGCTCAACGTGCTGAAAATATAGCAAGGATAAAGTCAGAACATTTGGCTAATTATGCTACAGTCTTACATTAAGAAGTAATTTGTCCATGTTGGTGTCGCAGGCCATTTTCCTCTGGTCCTCGGGCATTTCGTCCACCTCACCATAGAGGTCAAAGTGCAAACGGGCCAGCTTCTCCTGCATCTCTCTCACATGCTCCATCTGGCCAATGGAGCACTCATTGCCTGACACAGAAGGGAGAAAGCGAAAACATGTAAAGGTGGCTTCAGCTGATATATGTTCACCATTATCTTGTTTGAAACACTGTTTTCCATACAATTTCTCAATCATCTGATATATTTCTATAATTTATTTCTTCTAAACACACAACCCGGGATGATTCATCTTTGCACAAGATGCAACACTTATTCAATTAAAGAACCAGAAAGACACATGTGGACAATGTGTGTTCTAGTTAAAAGTCCATTTGAAGTCCAAATTACCAAATGCTTGTAGTTTCCCTGAGTGGAAGTCATTGAGGAGGCTGAGCAGGCCATTCTCCATCTCCTGTACATCTGAGACATCAGTCAGAAAGGAGTGCTGGATGGTAGGTGCTGCCTGGCCCTGGTTCTGATTAGCTTTACCACCCAAGCCCTGATGATGCCTGGGTTTATCTCTAACTCCCCTGGAAAAAGACAAACAACACAAAGCAGTCAGGAGTGATTACAGTTCCTGATAATCAGATCTGTCTAGCAACCTCAAATACTTTATTCCTTTATTTTTGAGGAAGATAATAAAGATTACATAAAACTGTTATTAGTAAAATAATCGTATATGTACAGCTAAGTTACCTCCTACTCTTGCTCTTTTGGCTGGAGTGAGTCCCCGTGTTATGGCTGTAGCCTACGTGTCGTCCTCCGGAGGAAGCGTTGGTTTTCCGGCCAGAGCCACCAGTCGGAGCCGCCGTGTTGGTGGAGGTCCTGGGACTCTTTCTTTTTAGTTTTCGCTCCTCCATAACTTCATGTTACGGTGCTGTCCGGTTAGCTAGATAGAGGATAAAACACAAAGTTGACACCAGACACTGCAGATAGCACTGTAACTTAATGTCGAACCATGTAGCTAACCATGCAGAAAAATCACCCTGACAGAAATGAATGTGGTTCGTGACCAAGCTAACGTTAGCGTATCAGCTAGCTAGTCGGCTTAAGTTAAATGCCACAAACAGAAGCCGATGAACACACTACTCACAACTGCTGCTGAGCTAACCGTGTGTCGTCTGTGGCGTAGACAGATAGTCCACACGATGCAAACATTTGTTGAAACATGGAAAAATGCGTACGTACCCCGCAGGCTAGTTAGCTAGCCTGTAAACAGTGAAAACTTCCTGTTTTGGTCGGACGCAACGGACCCAATCATGGCCAAATTCCAAATCTCTAGGGAGTCACCGCTACATTATGGACTAAAATACAGTATGTCATCTCATTCAACACGGTGATAAAATTACAATATTCTTGACTTTTGAAATAGCACAAGAGTACTTACTTTCTACTAAAAGTCACACCGTAACTTGATGAAAGTTTCTCACCTACTCTGCGTAGTGTCCCTTGAGAGGTCCCTCAATCACGAAATGGAACTGGGTTCAGAATCGTCCGTATTCCATTATGGTCTTATCTTTTCTTTCTAGACATTTTTGTGAATCTTCATGCAGGAAAAAGGTTGAATATCTTGTAAACAATACGACTTTGCATTCAAAATGAATTCGCCATCTTTCTAAAATCCTTATTTTAGAATATACACAGGCATTAAAGGCATTAAAACTACTTGATTACTGAGAAATGCATTCTAAGCAATTCCCTTTCCTTTCTCACAATTTTACAAGGCACTTTTTATGTTACTTTTTTCTTTTTTTGTGTGTCATATCATTTTTGTTAGTGATTTTAGTGGGACAGACATAACATAAACTGGCTACAATATCTCTAACAAATAGTCCATAGAGTCAGTCCATAATTTGGACATCATCTTGAAGCAGTGTCTTGAAGTCCTGGTTTCCTCCTTATGGAGACAATTGTCTCTGTTTGTAGTTATTTGTTGTCCAAAATCTTTTTGAAATAGCTACTTTCAAAGGGGAATTTCCCTTAAATGTGAATAAACTGAACTGTGACTGAGCTGTAGTTGCAGGAGAAAACCACAAGAGGGAGATACGTGAACATCCAATAATGAGCCTTTCTCTTAATGATGTATTCATAGCTAATAAACATGCCAAAAAGAGGCACTTTGTACACTTAAATTAATTGCACACGTTTTCATAAACATAAACTATATTCAAAATGCTGATTAATTGAATTCCACAACACCATTCAAGTCTTAATTAGTGTACACCAAATAGTTCACAATGAATGAAGATTGAAGTTTTGGGGTCTGTAGGTGATGCTATTCCACAGTCTTGAATAGCCGCACAAATAGCTGATTTTATTCACTTTAACTGACACCAAAGGAAAACATTTCTCTAATTTTCAGCATTTGCAATTGCATTGCTGTCCCTTGTTGGTATTTGCAAGATGGCCTTTATAAGTCACTCTGGAGAGAGAAAAAAGCATTAGAAAGCATCAGATAAATGCTTAATCTGTAATAGAAAACGATTTTCAGTTTGCAGCTAAAAGCTCTGACATCTTGTTGAGGGGTCAAGAGAAAAGAGTAAAATATCACATTATTATATATACTTAAAAGTAATGTTCTGGGACCACATACCAGTGGTCTTTTCATATGGAGACCAATCCCTGGAGTGTCTTCTCAAACATGGTTCATGGAGTCATAGCACATGCTTCTGCAACAGTAGAAGCATGTGCAGCCTCATTATTAACACAGATTCCTGCTGCCTGTTGTAGGACTTCCATTCAATTCTGTAAGGCTCTGATGGCTCAAATGCTGCAGCTCAATGGATCAGTGCTCATCACTGGTGCTTTATATCGAGAAGGACATGGGTGCAGGTCAGGTGAACTTGTTGGTTCCTGCATCTGCCCACAATGCATGCTTGGATAAGGTCTAGTCCTCTGTGAATGGGTAACTGGATGTCCAATTGGAAAATCTTTCTTATTTGGGCCCTTTGCCACAAACAGAATTAGGGAAATAGGAACTTAAAGGCCCCGAATAAATATTTTCTCAATCAGCGTCTCACATGAACCAACTTTGTGTTTGCTTGCTTTGGTTATTTCACATGAGAGATTTCTGTATTTGTGTTTGTCTCTGTGCTCTTCCTAGCGGGCAGGGAATCGCTGGAAAAAAAGTGATGTCACATGTGCACCAATCAGGATTTAGCAACATTAGCACCGTAGCACCGTAACCATGAAAATCTAAAAACGTTGAAAAAAGTCCCTGAATTCTTGAGAAAGTTCCAGACATTTAGGAAAGCTACCTACTGCGGAAAATGCACTCATGCTGGCAGAACATTTTCTCTCTCCCTCTCTCACTTCTCTCTTTGCTGTGTTGTCTTTTCCTTCTCTCTCCCTCCTACCCTTTCCTGCTTTGCGAGCCCATGTGTGTGTTTGAGTGTGTGTTTGCTGCGTGACAGTGGCTGAGTGAGGTGAACCAGGATAAAATGTTACAGATGAACACATTTAGACTGTCACGTCCACACAGTCATTAACTTAGTGGATGTACACACACACAGAAAGAAACACACACACACACACACACACCTATCTCTCATCCGTAATTGCTGTGTAGGTGCTGTTTGGAGAGCTAGCTGCTAGTTACAGCCAGTTCTTTCTTTTCTCATGTGCACGGCTGCCTGAATTATGCATCGGATTGTAAATGAATGACAACTGGTTTAATTACACACTCCGTCTTCCTGCTAATTCTAAGTTACCTGCCTTTCTAATGCAGCATTATTCCAGCATTTTAACAGACTTGCTTTAGCCACTGAAGACACTGTAATCTGGCAGCAAAAGTGATTTAAATAAATGAAACGAAAGTATAACAGCATAAAAATACACAGCATGTGATGAGAAACTACCCAAATAAAAGCTTCAGTTTCTGTCGGTAATGAATATTCTTATAATTTTACACTGAAATTCAATCTGTTTGTCATTTCTAAGTCTTTCTTTCTGTGGACTTGACCCCTAATCAGCGCAGAAATGTTCACGTCGTATCAATCGGAGAAGAAAGGCGTGAAGGCCGCTCTATCGTTCCCTGTTCGATACTGTATATCCCCCAGGGTGACACTCAGGGGACTATAGTAGACACTGGGTGTGTGTGCAGCTCTATTGGGAATTAGGGTTAAGCAGAAGGTTACACGTGTGTGTGTCTCTCTCTGTGTGTGTATTTTCATCTCAGCAGCTGTGACCCAGAATAATGTTTTTATCCCTTCATATTCCTTCATCTACCTCATACACCCCACACACACAAATGGACACACAGGCAAACTTGAAGTGAGTGTTTCCTATTAAAAATGACCACAGTAGATTTATATCTTTCCCAGTCTACTGTATGAATAAATGTTCTATATGTGAGGGAGCCAGACATCTTGTCCTTGTCTTCCACTTGTCCCCCCATGCAAGGACAAGGAGCAAAGGACACAAGGCTGGCAGAGATGAATGGGGGAGGTAGGCAACAGAAGAAAAGAGTAAAGGGAATTAATCGGTAAAAAGCAAACAGGACATCTTTATAACAATGTGAATGGGATTTTTTTGGGGGGTTTGTATGCCTGACTGACTTCCATAGAAACATTACTGATAGTAATTTTGATGTGAAGTGTTTCACCGCATGTCATTTTACACTGCATTTAACACTGAATTACCTTACACACCAAACAAATTAGAACAAATGAGGAAAAACATCCTCTAGTTACTACTCACCAGAAAACAATCAGTGTGGAAAAGGTCTATCAGACGCATCATTTTATTCAAATTCCCGACATTTCTCACCTTGTTCATCTGAGTAACACACCACACCGGCGATTCAGCAGGTTACAGCAGGCCAACAAAACATACTATACATTACATCAACCATTTTCCAAAGCACACCATATATTTATACCTGCCAGGCAGCCACTGGTTTCAATTCATTCCACAGATATTAAACTTCTGCTTAATACACTGCATTTAGTCACCTTTATTTTTATGTGACAGTGACACAAACGCATTAAGTGTTCTTTGTTGGTAGAGTATGTGCAAGGAAGCTCCAACACCTGAGAATGGAGAGTTTATTCCTACAAATCAACCTTGATTTCAAGCAGTAAATAAAAAGGTTACAGTTAAATTCTGTTAAATAACTTGATGTTTGGGAGCCTCTGCATTTTCATCCTGTATTTACAACAGCCTGCCAAAGCCAGCAGCTGCCTGGGAGGAGGGAAATCAACCTATGAACTTATGGAAGCTGGTCAGCAGCAACGTAAAAGATATAAATTTGTAGTTAACGTGCACCAAAATGACCAACCAGGATGATTCTTGAAGTAGCCTCAGGCCACTTTTATCTATCTTTATTGGTTACTCTTTTGTTTTCATAACTAGCATGAGTTAATACACTGAAACAAAGATCCAACAGGAAGGTCTTGGAAAGTTGAGGATGAAAAACACTCTAATAAAAGACTAAAAGAAGCAGTAAAATAAAAGTTTGCTCTGCAAGAAATCATTGAGTCACTATTATTCATTATGGTGACACTGTGCTATGAGACTGTGATTTGCTTATGATTTAAAGTGGTTCGGTTTCTCACTCCTTCCATCCACCTGTCATCTCAAACTCTTTCCTCATATCTCCTCTTTAACTTTTGTCTCCCTCTAATTCAATTCCCCGTCTCCTCCCCCTCTCCTCCTTTCCCCCCATTCGCCTCTTCCTGTCCTCCTCTCACCACTCTGTAGAGGGTCCAAGTGACATTTGGCTGTCCCCTGCCTCGAGGGGGTCCAGGAGATGCAGACGTTTTTGGCAGGCAGGCACAGGGACGCCTAGGGGTCCTGACGGGGACTCCTGGACTAGGAAGAGAAAAAAAGTACACATCATAAAATGCACCCGCAGTCGGAAACACACATACGCTCTCGGGGTGCACATGCATAAGCAAACAATTGCACAAACAGAGAAGAGCTAACACGGACACACACTGACACATGTAAACGTGTGCGCGCACAAACACTCGTGCACCTACCAATCAAACACACGTAATGAAGACACAGTGGACGGTAAATGTGAGAAGGCGAGGGAAGCTGCCCCCATGGAAAAGTTTGGAAAACAGCAAATAAACTGGGATTTGAATTTGAATTGCTAAACTATTGAGGTTCAATATGACTTGCTGGCTTCATTCCCTGTCAGAACTTTATTTATTGCGGCCTTTTATGCTGATAGTGGAGTCAGATGTGGGACTGATACAAGAAGAAATTGAGACGATATAATCAAATAAAACAACTTGTAAAAAATGAATGAAATCTGTTTAATCCCAAAGCCCAAAAGTATACTTACACTGGTCATACAAGTGCTAGTATTTAGTATCAATATGATTGCTTTTGCTGCTGCCACAAACCTAAAACATCACCTCCTGTGCACCAGAGGATTTTGTGGGCGTTCACAGACATCCATGTACCAAATACAGGTTAAAGAGTAGCAACATAAAGATCCATTTGAGTAAAGTTATTGCGTAAAACTATCCAAAGAAAGCCCAAATGAGGACTTGTTCAGATGGACAGTTTTGGTGGTGTGACTGTCCTCATCTCCCACCACTCGTGTCCCTCTGAGATCACTCATCTGTCTTTTTTCCCCCTCTCCACTCTCCTCTGTCTCCCGGGTCTCTTCAGAGAGATAATACGCTGGTCATCGGGGGAGTGAGGCAGAGTGAGGGGAGATGGAGATGCAGGGCTAATTGCGGGGTGCCGGAGCTCGTCGGCGCGGCACTGCCCGCTGTTTTGGCTCAGCCATAATTACCTGGTAGCTGCAGATGTTTCACGCCATTGTTGTACGCCCAGACAGAGAGGAAGGGATGGATAGATGGACGGAGAGAGGTGGGGAGACATAAAGAGGGAGAGACAGAGGCCGCTTCCCCCAGCCAGCTGCAAACTTCAGCACACACGCAAAGAAACAGCGAGCAGACGCTTTCTCTCCCCGTTCATCCATCCATCTTTTTAGCCATTCTTTTATTCATCTCTTTCAATCCATTATCAAACCAACCCTTTTATATTTGCACCTTGAGTGTTGATAGGTGATAATAATTCTTTGTGTGTGTGTGTACGGGGTGCAGCCTTCCCACTGAGGCAGAACAAAGTAGCGTAATAACTCAGACACTGAGCTGACCCTCTCTGCTGCTCTCAAGTACACTTAATGGAGGTGTGTGTGTGTGTGTCTGTCTGTCTGTCTGTCTGTCTGTTGTATTTGAATATGACTGCTTGCACATACCCGACTGTGTGTGTGTGTGTGAGAGAGAGAGAGTATGTGCTTGTGCATGTGTGTATCTGTGTGTGTGAATGTATCCTGTTCTCCAGTGTGTGTATGTGTGTGTGTGTGTTCAAATAGCTGATCCCCTTTAGGGGTGAATTGTTATGGATGCTGTTCTGTTGAAATTACTGTTATTTGTTTCCTTTAAAACAAGCTAATTGCAGCATAGCGGATTGCTCTGTGTGTGTGTGTGTGTGTGTGTGTGTGCGTCAATTTGTTTGCTTCCTTGTTTATTGTTTGTTTGTGTCGCATTGCAGACCCCTCCAATTTCTTTAGCATGGACACATTTTCACTCCGGCGTCGAAACTCATTCTGCTGCAGCTGTTGGCCAGTAATTTGACTTTTTAGCCAATTGTTTTTTTTTTTTTCAAAGCTAAACTCTACTGCTCGATAAAAAGGGAAAGGAAATTATCTGCACACAAATTCTATTACAAACAATAACCCCCCTCCCGTGAAAAGGATTCACTTTTTTTTGTTTTAATACTCACTTCTTATTGAACAAGAAAAGTACTGTTCTTCTAAGTACTGCAATTGTTCACTCCACAGTGACGTTTATGTATTTTTTCTTTTTCTTGCAAATAAAAATACTACAGCAACTGTACAGATACAAGCACTCATTGTCAACAAAATGCATCAGTTAATTTGACAAGGTGAACGGTTACCTCACCCAAAATCCAAATAAAATTAAAAAATTTAAATTATCATCCAACCATGCAGATATCTCTCCTCCACATCTTTGCAATGGAGGTGAACTGAATTTAGTTTGTGTTGCTCACAGCATTGAAAAACAAGACGAAGAGGCTGCACTTATATTAACATGCTGGTGATTAGCAGGTAGAATTTTTACCATGTTCATCTTATTTTCCTGTTAGCATGCTAAGATTTGTTAATTAGCACTAAACACAAAGTGCAGCTGAGGCTGATGAGAATGTCATTTGTTTTGCAGGTATTTGATCATAAACCAAAGTACTGGACAAACTGAAATTTTGACTTGATGATGGCACTAGATGAAAAGTCAAAGGATGACCAAAGTTTTCTTTTTTACACTGCAATCCATCCAATAGTTGTCAAGATGTTTCATTCAAAACCAAAAACTCATGGTGGCACTAGAAGAAAAGTCAAGGGGTCACCAGTCAGTAGGATTCATCCTCTTGAGACAAAATTTCCAACTTCCAACAGTTTTTGAGCTATTTCAGTGTGGATCAAAGTGGTGGACCGACTGAAAGACCGACATTACACCATCCATAAGGCCATAAAGCTGCCAGCAGGGCTAAAAACCTAATAGCAAAAAAAAGTCCTGTTTCTTCTGAAAATATCTTTTATTTTTTTGTGATTTGAGTGTAGTGACCCTTTAAGTCATTTTCAAGGACGATAAATACAGTTTCTTTGTCAATGTTATTATAAAATTTTGTGTTTAGTTCCACAGCATTTCCTGGCTTCATGTTACCTTCTATAAATATGTTTTACGCAGTGAGGTAAACTCTTTTTTTTATTTAGAAAAAAAGAGGGCACTGGTATTGTATCAGAATCAGAATCCCTGTTTCTTATCTCACCTGACTCACTCAAGACATTATTATTACTGACTATTATTACTACAAAATGAAGACCCAAGTTGTAATGAACAGAAATGATGCTTTAATCAGCGTGCAGCAAAATAGTGAAAGTAAAAGTAAACCTACATAGAAACCAGAAGTTACACTGCAGTGTGTATATGAATGTGAGAGTGTTTGAAACGGACTGGGAAACAGAGAGCAAGGAAGAAGAAAGTGAGCCCATGCTGGTGTTGAGTGGGTTAAGTGTGTGTGTGAGTGTGTGTCAGTGTTAAGTGGGACATCTCAGACAGACAGGCCATCCTCTCACAGGCACCCTTGTCTGCCAGGCAGGTGAGCCAGTGTCTCTTTATCTGTTTCTCTCTCTCTCTCTCTCTCACACACACACCTCTGCCAGCTCCTTCACGTCCCCCTGTGCCAGCTACGTCTACGTCCCATCTTTGTGTGCGAATGAAAGCGTGGCAGATCTGACGAGGAAGAAAATACACACACACACACACACACACACACACACCGGCGCGGCATTCTCACGGGGGGGAAGAGGAGGCACGAGAGGAGGAGAGGGAGAAGATGAGGTGGCCTCGCCTTCCCTCTCATCCCTCAATCCAACACTTCTCCTCCTTTCGTTTGGTTCCATTCATTCGTCAGTTCTTTCCGTTTTGTGCCGTTCCATATGCTGCTGCTCTGTCTGTCTGTCTCTGCCTCCGCTCTTCTCCTGTCCTCCCTTTCTTTGCGCTCCATCCTTTTTCTCCCCCATCGCATCGCTCCCTTTCTTTCCCATCCATCCTCTCTTTCTCCTCGCCTCGTTCCAGTTTCCAAGTGCTTGGACGGGGGGCTTACTGCTCCGGTCACTGCTCAGGGAGTACGGTGAGCTAAAGTAGGCTCGGTGTAGAAGAACATCACACACACACTTGAACAAACAAACAGAAACGGGGCCCTTTCTCTTGCTCCAATTTCAATTGTGTCTTGTTTGCTACCTGCATATGTCTCTACCTTCTCCAGATCCCAAAGCTTATCTGTACACGCAGCCTAGAAAGCATTATGACAACTGGTCTGACATCATACATATCCAAACACCAAGCATTTAGAGATAAGCTTCCATGTTCCTATCTCAGGTAATCAGCACTCCAGGCCAAGCAAAGTTCAGCACAACAGAACTGCACAGAGGTTCAAACCAGCAGAAGAGAACTCACTCTATTATTCTTGCTTCTGTAAATTATAAAAGTTAATGTGACCTTGAGGCAATATGTAAGATTTGTAAGGCCCTGCAGCACGAACGTCAGAGCCAAACTTGACCCAAAGCTTTTCTTTTTTGCTTTGTCCAAAAAGGGAACGGATCCCCCACTAAACTAACTTCAAATACAAAAGTTAAAAAGCTTTTATTATTTATTATTAAAGACCAACACGCACTGATGGCACACAAGCCACCCTCAGGGTCAAACTATCACACTATAGTGAATACTAAAAGCATATGTTTCAACAACACATGAACATTTGCACAGCTACACCTGGCTCCCCGATTACACCTGTAATCACTCAATGACTGAACACGTAATGAAAATATACATATGGATTCTCCACTTTTATGATATTTTTTGCTTTGCTGTTAGCTCAGGTAGCAGAATGTGTGGAGCTGTTGATCACCACCAGCTAATTAAACCTGCAATAACTGATTTTGACTTTGGAAAACTGGAGTTGTATATCTGTCCACCTGACGAATGTAGGAACAAAAATACACTCTTCACTAACTCCTGAGAGAAATATCTGGTGCTTTTAGCTGCTAAATGCTCCACTATGTTAGTCACTAACTGTCTGTCTGCTGTTTGGGGCTGGGCAGGAAGTGTAGAGTGGGTTCTTAGAGATTTTTCACTGTAAACAGCGTCCTATTGTGGCAGAAAATGACATTATGAGGACTGTGAGAATGAACCAAAACAGAAAAGTTACTATAAACGATGCTATAAAGCTCTGTAGAGCTGAGAGGAACTACAGAGTTGGGTGACCACTTTCACATACAGTACAAGTAGTCATGTGATCTATTGTTAATATAAACATTTTGATTATAGCTGCTTTAAAGCCCCTGTGTGAAAGATTAGAATATTTCTGACAACTCGCAGTGGTTATATAAAAAAAAACACGGTCGATTGAACTAGTTTTTTTTTGTGTGAAAACAAAACTTAAACTATCAGAATAATTTGAAAGATCTCATAATCACAAACAATGTACCGATAGGGGCTTTAACAATTAAAACCTGACCACAAACAGAACAAATGTTGATGCTCTTTTTTAATGTATAATTTTAAAGTTCAGTCTCAATGGAGGCCGATTCTAAAGGCAGACAAAACCTCATTTTTAAGATCATGACTCAGAGGGTCCAAAACTCCCTTTCACTGAGTCTTGGAACAAAAGGTTTTACACATTTGATTGCTAAGAAAAAATGGCAAAAGACATTGCAACAAGTGAACAATCAGAGTTGCAAGAAATAACAAGCACAGAGGCTGGAAAAACTTGAAACTCTACAGCCACACAAAACAAATAACTCAGTGCTAGTATTAATTCTGGTATGTTGAATTGTGATATAATAGACATTTATCTGGATCTCTACAATAGTTTAGTACTTTGCTCATTTATGCTGTGAACTTATAACTTTAAGTTTGTGACAGTTACAGGCCACCATAGATAAAGGGACTGAAGTGGTGAGAAGGTGTGAGTGAGTCCTGCCAATATTGTTGCAACTCAATTTGTACTTAAAACCGATTTATTGAAAAACGTCTATATTGGAAGTTAAATAAGTGTTTGTCAAGATTATGGAAAACTCATCCGATCTGTTCTTACATTACATGCTTATATTTGCTATCAACATCCTCTCCCTCTTTGTTTTTGTCATCATCCTCCTCACCATCCTCTTCCTTCTCTTATTCATCCTCATCATCACCTTCATCGTTGCATATTGATTTTGTCGTAGCTCTCCAGGCGTGCGCTGACCTTTCATATGAGGTGCTCGTTCTTCAAGACTTCAAGAGGTGAGAATGATTGATGTCTAATCTTTGATATCCTCTGAAGATGTGTGTGTGTGTGCATGTGTGTACGCTGTGTGTTTGCGTGTGGGTTGGTTGCTTAGGACCTCCTATAGTTAAGGAACCAAAGGTCCTCAGGGTATTAGAGCGGGAGATCAGGGAGTCAGCTCACACACACACACCCGCACTCACAAACACACTTGTACACACACGTTTGCGCGCGTTGTGGTGTCTCAGCGACCTCTTGGTGAGTTCAGTGGCAAGGCGTGGTGAGAGTAGTCGTTTGAACCTGCAGATCTTAAAGATCACACATACACACACTGACAACCACACACACAGATTAATGTTAAAAGAAGGAAACAGTTGATCCTTTTTTTTTTCTGTGCATCCAGGGGTTGGACTGGTGAAAGGAAAGTGCTGGTTTAACGGCATTACATTTCCTCAGGCATGGGAAGCCAAAAAGGGTCGTTACCTTGGTCTGACAGGAAACAAAACCAGGAAACAAAGTGGTAAGAAAAGCAAGTAAGTGGACATTGAGTTGAGATTGTTTCGTCAACTACAGGTTGCCAAGTTCAAGAATAAACTGTCAAGCTCAACGTTTAAGTCAGCATGGATGAGACATCCTAGCTTGGTTCCAGGCCTCTGGTTCTCAGCTCCTATGAAGAAAACTACAAACAAGGCAGCGGTAATCAGTATTAAAAGTAACTTTAATATTGTAATTAAAATAAAATGGCAACACTGGGAAGTATGAAAACATTAGTGTGACATTAGTTAACACTGCATGAGGAAAGAAGAGGCGGAGAAGCAAAGAAAGTATTAGCAAGCGAGAAAAAAAGGAGGAAGAGAGAAAGAATGAAAGAGTTATGTAAAAGAGATGAAGAAAGAGGAGAGGGGGAGTGAGGAAGAGGGGAGAGATGAAGGAAAAGAGAGGAGTCTTTAATGTGCGTGGGTCTTGTAAGGTCAGACAGGGGCTGGGGAGGGGGGGAAAGGTTACAGGAAAGGTTACCATTATTTATTTAATCACTGATCCATCAGACGCAGCACGCACACACACGCACGCACACACACACACAAAAATAAATTCCCTCTCACATACACACACTTATCTCCCACTCACCTTTTTTTTTCCACACACACACATAACAGCTTAATCTTCTGTCAGATAAAAAAAAATTTGACGCAGACAGAGGAGTGATTTTGGATCAGCATCTCATACAGAATCAGAGTAGATAGATTTTATCTACAGTACAATAATGGAGACACAACCTGACAACTTTAACTCTGAAAAAACACATCTTAATACACATATTAATGCCAGTTGGCAGTGTGCACCACTTCAGTTTTTAACCACACTAGTGATGCGTGTGCCTAGGGAGTCAGTTGGTCCACCACTTTGGTTTCTCAACAACTATTGGATGGATTGCCATGAGATTTTGTGCAGACATTCATGTTCCCCAGAGGATGACGCCTACTGATTTTAGTGATCCCAAAACCACATCTGAACACTGATAAACATCCATGCAAGGTTTTGTGTAGTCTATACTAGAGATCCCCCAATCCATCTTTTTTCCCAAACATAAAATCCGTATGCCCCAGGGTGTGGAGCTCATTGGAATCATTTTTATTTAGGTAACATGGGGCCAAGAAAAACTGAATCAGCTGCTTGTCGTGGCTGAATGAATGTAACTGATACATAACTGAAAGAATCTGAATTTAATGTGGATCTGTCACATCATGGCCAATACCCAAACTAGCCAAGACCCAACCCTAGGGTCATGAATAGGAAACTTTTCTTCTTGAAGCAATGAACCACAATCCCACAACAAAACCTGCAGGGAACCAAATGTGCAAAAAAAAAGCATTACCACACAGTGACTGTGCTGCATCACTATACATATTTAAATTAGAGTTCATTTTTATTGACTTTGAAACAAAGACGTTTTTGTTACTTAGTCTGCATCTTTTGATAGTTAGGCCAAGAGGCTTTTTTTTAGTAAAGTCAGCTATACAGGTGGATTTCTTTCAGCATTTATCTCTTTGTTTTTTGCTTTCAGTGCATGTACATGTTTAGATTTTGCTCATATTATAAATGTGACATTAAATTATAAGTTACACTCAAATACTTAGCTATTATTATTGGTAGCTTATTTAGCTTACTAAACTTGTAAGGTATGAAGAGCTGAAGGAAGTTTATTGTTATCATTCTTATGGGTGTATTGGCTGTGATTTATGGGGATTATGGGAATTGTCAGCACATTTGGATCTTGTCTTTGACCAATCTTGTTTTTTGGCAAAGGTATAATTAATTGTTATTGTTTCATTGCAGCCAACAGAGTGCTTTAGCGGTTTTTGTTGCCCACAAACTGACATATTGAGGACATTGGGGAAATTCCATCACAAACATTGTTTCTACTACATTTATCCAAAAATAATAATAATTCCTATTAATATGGATACCAAATCTGCACTGTAGTTGCATTAATGTTGCATTTGGTCTTTTAGACTGATCTCCTAACTAAGCTTTATTGAACTTGAACTTAGTTGGACAACTGCAGAAACTGCCAGTAACTACTACTGTTACCACAACTGCATTCTGTGAACTTTCCAAGGTATTTTCTCTGTTGGATTTCTAACCCAACCTGATCCTGACATGAGCGCTGGGTTTCCTGGAACGTGTAAAGAGGCACAGGAAGACTAAAGAGAATAGGAGAGTGGTGCATCGCCTGTGCATGCAAAAGAACACTCATGAAATATGGAAGACTTTGGAATAGTCAATGTAATTAATGTTAGTGTTGAAACAAAACGTCCACCCCTGCTGTCATATCACTTGTTCTGCACACACACATACACACACATCTTATCCGGAAGAGACAGGGGTAGATGGATGGAAAGGATGATGGGAGGATGAAAGTGCCACACTCGTTTTTTTTTCTGCCTTTTGTGGCCGAGAATGCCCCGAGGCAAGATTTAACAGAGGAAAGAGATAGAGAGAGAAAGTGAAGGATAGAAAAAAGGGACGCAAAAAAGGGAGGTGTCTCAGTGACAATGCCAACCCCACCGCCATCGCCTCCCCCCTCTCATTCCCTGCATGCCTCCCTCTCTCTGTTCGGTTCTCAGTTGCCTTGCTTGAGGCCTCACTAGCCCTTTGCAGGGTGCGACCTTGGTGGTCACTGAGCTGGTGTGAACATGCAAGAAACAGGCCATATGGGTGAGACAGAGCGAGGAATAGATGTAGAGATTCAAGGAGAGAGCTATCTAATCCTTGATTTGTCTCTGTGTCTTTTCTCCCCCTCCTCTCTCTCACACACACACCGTCTGGGCTACATATGTGCTCCTTCACCCCTATCTCTTGGCCCGGGCCGAGGCCAGTGCCCCTGCCACCTTACCCAGGGCAAGGGCTGCATATGTTGGGAAGGTGGGTACTACAGAGGGGGGGAGATGGGCTGGGTGGGCAGCAGATGGCTGAGCCCTAAGGCCTCCGCTGGTGTGGCCGGTGGTGAGTGTGTATGCATGTGGTGGGGGTGGGAGGTAGGTGTGTGTGGGTAGGTGGGAGGAGTGTCCGTCTGTGTGTGTGTGTGTGTGTGTGAGTGTGTGCAGGTTTTCTGCTTGGAAGGATGGATGGAGGGGCACCAGTGCAGAAGAACTTCTTCTGGTCACGGCGAGAGAAAAGGGGAAGGGGAAAGAGAGAGAAGGAAAGGAGGGATGGAGAAAGAGAAAGTGTAGATGAATCCAACACAGCGGAACAAGCGAGGAGCTCTACCTGTCTTTACCTGGGTGTTTTTTATTCTGAAAATCATCACCCTCATTATTCTTCACACACATTGTGAGCAGCAGCACCAGAACACTTTTATTAACAGCAGCAGCTGATCCAAGCTATTTGTAGTATGGGTGGTATCTGAATCTAGATCCAGAATGATAATCTTTTCTAAACCGTAAACAAGTGTTTAAGTTAACGTCAGCCTTACCTTAATAATACGTTTTTTGCCAGCATCTTTCTCTAACCTTTAAGTTTTTTTTTGGGACAAAAAAACTGTTTTGGTGTTTCAGTATGAGGACTTTTTGAAAAATTGATTTTTTTTTTTTATAGGACTTACTCATTACAAGTTACACATAAATTATTGACTAGTGTTTTGTTTTGGTTGTCTTATTTGATAAAGCATCATGAAGACTGTGTTAGCTAGATGGTGAGGGTGAGAAATGTCCTTGATATTCTTGTGTGTGTTTGTTGAACATTTGCATTCGTCGTACGCAGCCGTGCGTGTATTGTCCGAGTGTATGCGTGTGTGTGTGTGTGTGTGTGTGTGTGTGTCTTGAATGGGTGTGTATATGGCCTCTGGCACCCTGTCTCCTCTCTGCCCTCCAAGGAGGCGAGAGAAAACCGTCCACGCCGCCCTTCCTCACATGTGGGAAGGAGACATGGAGAGAAAAAGACGAGAGGGAGGCAGAAGATATCAGTTTTGTCCTTCATCTCTCCCACAATCCCCCTCTTCTGCTCCATTACAGACGAGGAGAGTGTCCCGAAGACGCTCGCAGGTATGACACAGCTGCCACGCTCTGAATCACACACACACACACACACACACACACACACACACACACACACCTTGCAGGTATGGGCCAGTTGCCATGCTCTAGATAATTGGCTGTTGAGGGTGCAGCTTGTTATCCAGCCACAGCTGACATGCCAGACACACACACACACACACACACACACACACACACACACACACACACTAGTTGAAAGAGCCAAGAACTGAACGGAGGGCAACCAAGGATGCAGTGATGACTCAATCCTCTTCCTTCGGGCTCTTTCTTTCTATATTTCTTTCTTCCTTCTTTTCTGGCATTTGATCCCTTTCTCTGAATCTTCTCAGCCCTCTTTCACATTTTTCCTGTCTTTTATCACTTCTATGTCTCTCTCAGACAGATGGGTCGGCCTGCTGCTCCTGATGTTTCTATTAAAATGACATTACCAGCCATAAAAACTTGCGCTGGATCGTCCAGCAGCTCATTCATAACCATTTAGCCCGCACCTGTTTGGTAGAAAGGTGTGTGTGTATGCTGTTTGTGTGCGTTTGTGTGGGACTGAGACATGTCAGAAGGAGGCAACTGTAACGTACTGAACTCAGACCTTCATCGCCCACATGTCCACACACACACACACACACACATGCACACACCCCACAGACTCCCAGAAGGTCATCCCCTCGGAGAATGTCTGTTTGAAGTAAGGACCTCTGTCGTGAGCTGCTGGAGGCCTGATTCACTGTCAGGTGTGTTTGTCTGTGTGTGGATTTTTACATACTGCGTGTGTGCGTGTGTGTTTTTCTATATTTATGAATATCTGAGTGGCTGCGTTTCTTATGAAGCCATATGAGTGTAAAAATGGGAATTTCTGTTTGCATGCATGTACTTATGTACTTTATATGGACTTCAGTGTTTTCTGCAAGTCTGCTCATGCAAGTGTGTGTGTGTGTGTGGAAGTTAAGCGCCACAGGCTGTGGTTGTCCATGCCTCCTGGTAATGGATACTAATGGCCCTGGGCAGGCCTCCATGGAGCAGGGGGGTAGATTTGTCTGTTTGACCCCATCCTGCTGCCCTCACCCTGGGAGGGGAGGGCCTGAGGGGTGGGAGGCCCTATGGGGGTCTGGGTCACCATCAGCATGCATAACGCTCAACATAAACACACACTGTTAGCTGTGTAAGTGACAGTGTAGGCACGCAGGCTCACATCACACACACCACAAGGTTACAAAAGCTTCTGAGATGATTAGAGAGGACCAGCAGTATGATTGTGATTCTTTAAAGCAGTCTGAATATATATCTATGTTACAGTACTATATATTGATAGTGTTTTTTTACATGCTTTATGTATGAACTTGTGCATTCAACCGCGTATAAAAAGAAAAAGGATAAAACCATCCTTTCTAAAGAGCACCTCTTAGAAAAAGAAGCTCGCCTTATTGAATCTTTAAAGTGTCATTCCATCAATAAAACGGTGAGGGACACAGGCACAGATACATGCTGTACACATACATCTTTCTATCTCTGCTGCATCCTTTTTAAAGTGGCCACTTTTTTTCACGGCATGCCTCTCAAAACCCAGAAGCTCTTTGGAAGTGAACAGAATGAAGGGCCTTCAAGGAGCTAAATGCGTCATGTGTAAATTGTCTCATAGAACTTAATTCTTTATGCGTAAATGGAGGATCAATTAGCTTTATGCGAATGCATTTCAAGGACTGAAACTTCTTTTTTTCAAGCCAGTAAGGTGTTTTTGTTGCCTTTGTGTGTCTCATCTTGTTGCATTTCATCTAAAGCTTAAACACGTGGGAGGATGTAAAGTGATGGGATTCTTCCTGTATAACTGTTGAACATTGGTGCAAAACATCTAGAAGAAGAAGAGAAGATGTGGCCATGTTGGAAAAGGTTTTTAAGATCCACTGTGCTGCTGATTAAAGCTTTTTGCAGAAAAGTGACATTTCGTTTCTGTGCCTGTAAAGGTTTTGTAGAGCAACCGACCTCCAAGCCAAGAGTAGCTAAATTTGTTCTTCCTTTTTCTCCTTCTATCTCCAAGTAGGTGAATGTCAAAAGGAGGGGAGCGGTTCAGGTAAACAGGGCTCTCAGGGGAGAGGTGACCTTTGGGTTCGCAGTCAGGGGGACAAAAAGGGGAGGGAGAGGGAAGGGAGGGAGGCCAAGGGGGGAGAACAAGGTTGAGTGCGGAGAGAGTAGAGGAATGAAAAGGCATAAAACAAGACGAGAGGAAGAGGAAGGGGAAGAAGGAATAAGAGAAAAAGATGGTGAGGGGGGAGATGAGAAGGGAAGAAAGAAAAGGGGCCTGCTGACTTTAGCTTCAGAAAGTACATGAAATATGTTTTACACACTTTCTGAATTTGTATGATCATCAGAATCAGAAAAATGATGAACCCTTATGCCTTAAATGACTAGTGAGCAAGTTTATTTTCCATTTTATGGTACATTTGAACAATGAAAGTTAAACACATAATGTATCTCACTTTGGGGGTGGGTTGAATTTTGATAAAAGCACTTTTGATTTAATACAAATTTCTTCAAATGTCTCACCCAGGCATTTATTTTTGATTTTCGGATCCAAGCCAAACATGTGATCATGATGCTACCCAGATGGACCTAAACATTACCTGTTGAGCTTATGACCACTACTAGTACTATAGAGCAATGTTTTTCATGAGTGGGTCCACGCAATTCACATCCTGCCACTGGTTTTCACACTGATCAGCTTGATAGCTGGTGTTGGTCATGCGCAAAGAAACGTAGCAATGTGCCGAGAAAGGCAAGGAAGAAGAGACTGCTAACAAGCAATCATGAATGCAAACAATGAACGATTCAAGATATTTTTAAAATAAGAATTTGCAAATGTTCTATGAGGAAGAAAATCTGCTTAACGTGTTTGTTAGACCTCAAGGAAACACATAATGACACTGAATGTAAATACAACTTTTGTTTGTTTACAAGAAAACTCCACATGGCACCTTTACACATTGATTTTGGATCAATTTTTGTTCACATATAATGCAGCATCTTGTCAACCAGACTGCTCTGTCTCCATGCTGAGTAACACTGAGATCAAATTAAACTTTTAAAATGGAAAGTGTGAAAAGAAATGCATCTAGACTCAGCACCTCCATCCCATTATCTGGTACATGAAAGGCATGGATATTTTAGCTTAAAGCCACAAGCTGAAGGATTTACTTGTGGTATGTTTTAAATCAGATTCTCCAAGATGACTTTAAAATAGAAAAGTTTGGCGCATCATTTGTGCCACCTGCCCACAGCAGGGAGGGGTGTGTGTCTTAACTCATCAGTAGGGCTGTATTCAGATCGATGTCTCCTCTCCACAGGCAACTGCCACTGCTCATAAGGCTGACTCTCCTCACGTTACGGGAGGCTCAGTGTGGTAATGTTCAGAGGAGAACAAAAGTGATAGATTCCCTCTTTGAGCTCTCTATCCTTCTACCTCTCTGTTCTCTCTTTTTCTCTCCCTTGTGTGTCGTCTCGCACTGAAACTTTTTTCTTCATGTTTCACTACCTTTCTCCACGTCCCTCTCTCTTTCACTTCTTTCTCCGACTCCTGTTCTCTCTCTGTCTCCCTGCCTCTCTGTCTCCCAGTGTGGCAGGCAGACATCAGTAGCCCTAGGGAAGTGCTTCGCTGTGGGAAGGAGCCTTGGCTTTAAGTGGCTCTAAGTGGCTCTTGCTGTTTGTCTCTTTAGTTGTTTATTTTCTCCTTTGCTCACCCCGGGCAGGGAGGAGAGAGGGACACTTAGCGTCGGGAAAAACACAGCGTGGCCAGGCAGGGAGGTTTAATACCGCTTAGTAGCCTGCAGAGTTTACATGTGAGGGAGGCACAGAGAGACAAAGTGCAAGTGTGTGTAAGTTTATTATTGCAGTTTTTGTGTGTGTGTCATTTTATCATTAGAAATGTTATAAAGATGTCAGAGGGCTTGTGCGCATTTTACTATGTTGTTGTAATTATAGTGTGTGCGCACGTGTGTGTGTGTGTTTGTATTGACAAAGCCAAAAGGTCCAGGTATGACCTTCTAAGATGACATTATTTGCCATTGATTTGCCTCTGTTTCATTTTTTGTCTCACTGGGACTACTGGACCAACAATTGCCCTCTATTGTTCTGTTTTTAAAGACAAACAGCTACTTAACGGTCCCTCATGAAAAAGGTGAAACAGTTGTGTTTTTGGTCAATGCCTCAAATCAGGCCTGTAAATTTAAACCTGACCCATACCAAAGGCCAAGTGTTTTTGTTCAGACTCAACCCAAAATACCAACAATGTATTTTAAGAGCCTGTTTTTAAGTTAATATTATATCTTTATTTGAGATATACAGAATGACACTATTGTCCTCTTTGGACAAACATCTCTGTTGAGTTTTCAGGAGCTAGATTGGAATTTATCAATAATATCTTATATAATAATATAATATATATAATATTTTTCCAGAAAGTCAATGAGCTGTACACATTGTACTTTCTCTACAGGTTCTAAAGCAGTCATTCTCAACCAGTGTGCCGGGGCCCAATGGTGGGCCCAGAACGCCTTCTAGTGGGCCCCGGAGGCAGTGGTACTGCCAAATGGTGAGATTAAAATAAAAATTTTTTTTTGGTAATTTACAAAGCTATTTATTTTCACCAGGGTGAAATATGGTCTATATTTAACTCCTTATTCAACTCCTGCTGGAAATATTCAGCTCATTAGCTGCTAAATGCTCCACTATGTTCACCAGCTAGTCCCTAACTTTTTCTGCCTGCCGTTTGGTGCTGGGCAGGTAGTGTACTGCTGTGGCTGGAAATAAGGTTGAAGAGAGCGGTGATGTTGGTCGCAAAACCAAAACAATGAGCTGAAAGACGCTGCGAACGCTTCATAGAGCGGAAGGGAACTCCAGAGTTGGGTGATTGTCTCTGTGGGTTCATCTCTACAAGTGACTTCTTTTCACATTAGTCATTTGTTCCGTTGTTCATATAAAAGATTGATTAGTGCAGCTTTAAGTTTTGACATATAACACCCAGCCTATACCCCCTGGATCTGTCCGTGGTGCTGATTTTCCCTTCACACAGACAGGGCTGCCTGATGATTTGTCATTTACCCTGATTCACACTAACAAACACTTCTCTATGGTACTTTACCAGCATCAGTAGAAGAAGGATTGACTTTCTCTGATGCAACATGTACAGTAAATAACAAGGATATTTGATAAGATGATTACAAATCTGCCCTGAGAGCAAGTGTTCTTTGGATGATATGCCTGTTCTCGCCAAGGCACGATAGATGGAAGGAAAGACAAGTAAAGTAAAGCAAAGGCACTATCAAATATCCATCATCCACATACTGTACATCCACGTAGACGCACATATAAAAGCATCTAAATGTGTCTAACTGGCTTCACAGACAGAGGCCTCTCACTGAGTTTCAACTGAAAGTAACTTGTCTGTTTGTTGGCATGAGCATGTGTTGTTCAAAGATTAAGGCAAATAGGGGTTTAATGTCTCTAAGTGGTATGCAAGCATGAGCTGTGAATTCATGCGAAATGCCAAGCGAGCATGTGTTTATAAATGTGTGTGTGTGTGTGTGTGTGTGTTTCCAAGAACCTAAGCGAGTGCATCTTAGTGTGTAATGCGTGCAAGGCCAGGCAGATGTACGGAGAGAAATTAGCGCTCTCTTAAATACTCACCTCACCTCACACGTATCAACACACACCTCGCAAATGAACACTTCCACATCGTAATGAGGATTACCTGCATGGCCTCACATTGCACTTCTCGTCCCCTTGCAAACACACACACACTTGTGCAGTTGCTCATCTGTCCTTGTTCCATCCTCCCCCTACCACTCTTTCTTGTTCTCATCCTTGTTTTCTCTCTCTCTCTCTGACACACACACATACACAGAAACACACACACACACACCCCTCCAGTGTCCTAGCTGTCTCAACTTGAGCAGCAAATGAACACAATTAGCCACGGCTCCACAAACACACACTGGGGTATTGTTTTGCTCACACTCACTCAGACCTTAATCTGGTGCTCCAGAGGGACCTTGTGTGTGTGTGTGTGTGTGTGTGTGTGTGTGTGTGTGTGAGTGAAGGCAGTCAAGGGGAAGCATTGCAGAGCCCAGCTGACAGAAGGGGCTTCCAGGCCTTTTTTTCCCCTCAGAGGTTTCCACGACGATGTTCAACTCCTCGCGCCTTAGTCCTTGCTGTGCTCGCCTCAGTACCCACACACACACACACACACACTCTTTGAGCAATGGCCCATTCAGCTTGAATGCATTTCAAATACGCCACAGCCTTCGGTCAGAGCCAGATGTTACGGGGTGAACAAAGGCATTGAGTCACAAGTTACTGTTCTCAACAGCAGGTTGAGCCTCAGGTCATTATTAGCACACACACACACACACACACACACACACACACACACACACTCCTTCACACACACACTGAGCAGTGGACCTACTCACTACATTGCACATCCACTGACTGTGCTTGCCGTTTCTTCCCCTTGAGCAAGTGTGTGTGCTGCCTGCCTCATTAGAGAGCAGGTATCTGCCTGACAAGATTTCTTGCAAGAACACCTACACAAGTGGGTGCCTAATGACTGCGCTTTAAGATGCCTCGCAGGCCTCTCCAGAGGAGGTGGGTGCCTTCGCAGCCTGCGCTCCACTCAGTGACTCGAGGCCAGTCGCCGCAGTTACACCAGCAGCCTGTGGCGTGTAGCGTTTCGCATCAATGCTAAACAACTAAAGCCCAATCCCAGTCCTCATCCTGGGCTGAGTTTCAGATGCACAATAGCTTCTGGTAATGCCAAAACTGCTGAGACTAACAAAAGTATTTTTAGTCTGATCTGCTGCTGGGCGATAATTCAATAAAATTATTTTTTGGCTTTCATTGGAAATACATTGACATTAATAATATTGTGATATTGTTTCTAAACACTAAATAAGGGGACCTTGTGTTGAGATATTTTGTCAAAATGTTCTACATATGTCTGGTATCCAGATTAACGATTCAGAGCAAGTTGTAATAAAACACTATAAATAACAACTACAATTATAATAATAATAAAAAAGCTAAATAAGTTATTAGAAGCTTTTGTTTGACACTTATTAAAAGTGTGGGCTCATATGATGCATAATAATGGCATACAGTTCATTGCTTTGAACATCATTTTGATATAATTTGATTGATTTTGTATAAATGTACAATATTGTGATACATAGCTGAAGAGATCCATATTAATATTGATATCAACCAAATCACCCAAACCCAGTCAGGTGGTTTTAAGTGTAACTGTATACAAAGTGGTAGCCAGACAGAAAGAAGTGCAATGTAATAAAACAGGGGAAGAGTCAATGAGAACATCAATGAGAGCAGGGCTGAGAAGAGAGAGAGAGCTTTCTGTACTTACAGGAATGAATACAGCAAACCCTGCTGGGTCAACTTTAAAACCTTTAAAATTCACAAAATATTCTGCAGGTTGTTGGTATGGTTTGTAATACTAAAAATATTCTATTATTGCTGGATCCTACACAGAAATTCAGCACAGGGAGAGAAAAAAAGCACTGAGGAGTAGCAAAAGTTTGACGACTGCATGTTTGCTAAAGTTATTTGGCAATTTTAGGATCTAGAAAAAATAGGACAAAATGCACATATCAACACACATACTACTCATTTTGCTGCATCTGCCGGTAAAAATAATTATAACGAAGTAAAACGATGTTACAAATGCATCCGTTCCAATTCAGATGAAGAGCTTTTTTTTATCATGAGGTCTTTTTCCGTTCTCCTGTGAGTGACAATGAGAGGAGCTGAACCCTGTGAAGCACCACAGTGGCATTTGGAGTGGACACACACACACACACACACACACACACACACACACACACACACAAACATCATTACCATCGCTGCATCGAGCCAGAACTCATTCTCAAAGTGCACCAGATGTGCTCGCTCGTGCAATTATTCCAGCAAAGACATTGGCTCAGATGTATTTATATTTGTGTGTGTGTGTGTGTGTGTGTGCATACGGTCTTGTTAGAGCTGTAAATGTCTTCCATTTGAGCTGCTGGCTGACCTTCTAGCTCTTGGTTTTTCATGTTTAGCCTTTCCCAGTGTTCTCACCTTTCCTGCCAACCTAACTGTAGTCTCTCCATCTCTCTTTCACTCTCTCTCATTTCAATCACTTTGGCACTTTTTCTAACTGTCGCTATGTATATTATATGTGTGTACTGCTGTGAGCATCCTCTATTTTGTCATTTATGTATTTTCCTGCCATTATTCTTGCCCCCCCTTTTTTTTGGCTGACAAAAAAGAAGTAGTGTGCCAATAATTTGCATGAAAAATGCACAATAGATTATATATTTGATACTGGATATAAATGTGTACATATATAAGTGTGTGTACACCTGTATGTGTATGTATGTTTACACCTGTTTTCATGCCTGTACTTTAACCAAAACCAAAACCATGTAATAAAAACTTCTTCAAACAAACAGAAAGGATGGTAACATACAGTATAAATACAGAACTACATATTTACTGTATAACTGAGTATGGTTTTTGATCACCTTAGCGTCAATATCGGTCCATCTCCCATGAGTTCAGGTGCACACACACACACACAAACACACACACACATGCTGAGCCTTTGGTTAACGTGTCCATCAGTGGTGTCACCTCCCCATTCCCTTTACTTCCCGTGACAGTAGTGCCAGCTTTGTTTGGGTAAATTGCTGCAGAGTCATTTGCATATGTCTGTTCTGCGCTTACAAGTTCACATTGTTTTTAATCGGAAAAATATGCTAATGCCTTTGTGTGCGGGGAACATGTGTGCGGTTGTGCTCATGCCTTACTCCAGCGTGTGTGTCATGTGGCAGGCCTTGTAATAATAGCACAAGGTGAGGGTGACAGAGGTGAGAGCATGTGTCGCATTAATACTCGCTGCAACTATTATCTCCATTTGCATTAGTCCATATGCTGCTGCAGAGCTGAAGTGCTGCCCTGAGGTCAGATTCTCTCTCTACATTACCCCAATAATGTATATTTGAAGTAGCTGTTTTGGTGAGTGGAGAGTAGCGGGGATTGCAGAACATCAAATTTTGACCCGGCGACGTGATTAGCTGTGAGAAATTCACAGAGTGCCCCTCGGGGCTCGGTGTGGGGAGGGAGCTGACCCTGCATCAGCACCCACGTGACCTCTGTGTTAACCGGAGATTACACTGTATTAGTCAGGGTAAACAACAATTTTCCTGCTGCCTGTCACCGCTGCTGACTTAAAAAGAAAACAAAAGAAGAAAAAAACGATGTATTTATCAATAGGGACGCTGCTGAGAAAGACAAAGACAGGGAAGAATAGGATCTGAAGTCATGACAAGACATTTTACTGTATACACATGGTATGTACCTGTCTACTCCTGATCATGGAGCCTTTGAAAATGTGTAATTATCTTTGTTTCTACTGGCAACAAAGTCCTTAGCAAACTCAAGTGTATATGTGTATAAATATCTTCCCTCTGTCTCTCTGGGTTGCTTGTTTAAGCCAGATATCAGTTGAATAAATGGTATATTTTTGTAAATCAATAAAACTCAGAAACTGCTAATATATCCCCTGAAATATTATTACAATGCGGTTGTGAGGTCAAAACATCATATCTAAACGCCCCTCCCTCCCCTCTCCTCCCCTTTTTTCCTATTACCCCCTACACTTTTACTGCATTTTATTTAATTGTTTTTTTCTTCAGGCTTTGTTTTGGCTCACCTTTTTCCCTTTCTTTCTCTCTCTTCACCCTCACACACGTGAGAACATACACATACACCCACACATACACTGACTGGGCCTTACTGCACTTAGATTCAACAATAGTGATGGTGTTACATGTCCAAATCTCTCTGAATGTACCCCCTACACTACTTCTAGTCAGGCACTAAGAAAAGCAGCCTTATTTTAGCTTGATGGCCGATGCTTTTTGAGCAAAATATTAGCAAGCTACAGAGAAGCATGGACTTCATCAACTGATCTGAACGCATTAAATTCACAAAAACTGAAGGTGTAAGCTTTTCACGCAAAAGTGATATGATATATGTGACCTTGAACACATCCACTCAAGACTTTTATAGACATTTCTAAACACGTTTTTGTCATTTTTTAAACTTCTTTTACTTAAATAAATGCTCAAGTAAAAGTGCCATTTAACACCAAATTTTTTTGTCTTCTTGTATACTGTATGCCTTTGCTTTCTCTTTCACTCAGTCCTTGTATTTCTCCCTCTCTCTCCATCCTCCTGCTTGTCTCTCTTTGTAAAAGTGTCTCCTTTCTCCTCTTCTGCCTCCAATTAAATGCGTAGGTGTTGATTAGTATCTTGGTTGTTCAGTGGGCAGGCTCATTATCTATGCGCCCCGTTAGTAAAAGCCTTAACGATGCCTAACGAGACGTCTAATCAGACTGGTTTTAGCCACAAAGGGCTAATTGCAGCTGTTGCTTCTGTCCTCCGCCTGAGGCTGAGCGAGACAACGGGAAAACCTGTTTGGATTGTTGGGTAATTTTAAAAATGCACACACAAATACACACAATAAAATACAAATGCACACAGCATTATTGGTTGTTTCAGTGTGTGTGTGTGTCTGTGTGTGTGTGTGTGTGTGTGTGCACGCTTCACAGAGGGGAGTCTCTCCGCGGCTACTTGTCATCACAGGGCTGCAGATTTGACATGATGGGATGACGAAAACGCCCGAGAGTGCCTCAGGTAGCTACACACACACACAAACACACACACACACACACACACACACACACACACACACACACACACACACCTCAGCTCTAAAAGGGTTTAGCAAATAAATACCTAACTGGGCAGTAGTACAAGTAAGCACAATGGAGTTCTGAGCGTGTGCGTGTGTGTGCAGCAGTGTGTGGGTGCGTGTGTTCAGATCTCTTTGTTGATGTTCTCTCTGATACTGTGCCAGCATCACATCCATCTGTCTCCATGACACACACACACACACACACACACAAACGTGCACACAACGTACAGGTAATGAGTTTTATTTTGTAAATCTAAAACCAAATCAATAGTGAATTTGTTTTCTTTTTGTTGTGGGAAGCACATCCTGACACTGCTCAACTTTCCTCAGCGTTTTATAGAAATGGTCTAAATCACACTTAAAACACACACAAAAATGGATCAGAAGGAGGAAACACATGGGCATCATACACACCTCCACGGATGCAGATCTCCATTCGAACCAGGTATTTTTTTAACCATTCGTTGTTAGTGAACCGACCAACCTGTGCTACATTAAAGCCATGCAGACTGAGTGATCACTGGTTTCGAGAGCAGCTCTTGTGTCTGCTGATTATGGGGATTCTGATGCTGTTTAATGTTCTGGACACATAAATAAAGAATACTAAGGCTGAATAGGATGAAGTGTACAACTAAAACTCATTCCTGCGCCTCAAGTGTGAAGTATTACAACATATTTCCAGTTAATTATAGTTATTCAGAGTTAACTTAAGGATCTAATGATTGCTAAAAGTTTGGGGAATCATAGTTAACATATCTAACAAACAGAACAAAGCAGACAGAAACAACTATTTTACTTCAATTTCATTAAAAAAAAGTAAAGAAATAAATCAAGTAATATGTAATATCACATATTCCCCTGATGCACATTTCAGCATCTCTCCTCCCAATTGCCAATGACAACCACTGTTCCCATTGATGAAAACACCCAGATGTGTGTTTAGTAAATTACCTGCATTTATATTTGGATTTGAATGCATTCCTCTGCATGTACAACATACAATTCTTCAAATGTTTTTATTCCTAAATACCAAATATCCACTTTAATATAAATTTTAATATACATTTTGAATTTTAGTTTAAGCATTTTCAGTATAACATCTTATATTTCGGATAAATGATAAACTTATAAAATAAGGACTATTCTTTGTCATGAATTACTGCACATATCTGCAGTCACAAAGCATTTCACACCAATATCTTAATCACCTGTGTCCCCTGTTGGTATTTGTCTTCTTTTATTAAATTTCAGTGCCTGTTTTGCCTGAATTGTTTTGTGCACGTTGTAGTCGCCTGGTTTGACCAGTAGGTGGCGACATGTTCAGCCATCCTATAACATCTCTCCTCCTGCATCCAGCTTAACTCTACTCAATGGGCTTTTTAAAAAATCATCAATAGGGTTAAAAACAAACATCCTTTTTAAACTTGACACTTTTTTTTTGTTAACGGTTACAGATGTGTTGAACGTGACACATCCTCTCTACAAAATGTTCCAATGGACAAAAAGGCTGCTTGTCTTGATTTCTTTTATTCAAAGAATAGTTAAATGTGCTCGTGTTTTGCACCAATTTTGGTTTAGTGAATAAAAATGTAGTTATTTCTCACTTCTCTCGTCTTTCAGCCCAGCTCTCCTGAGGCTCTCCTGGAGTGTATTTAATTTGTCCTGCCTGAGAGCGCTTATCAGATGGCATCTCTTCCTCTGTGTGTGTGTGTGCGTGTGTGTGTTTGTGTGTGCATGTGCGGACTTCAGTGGGTCCTCTTTTGTTCAGTTCAGTAAGTATGTCTATTTGTGTGTTGACCTGATAATCTGTGTGCTTTATAGAGTGCTGTTCACACATCGGCCTCCACTCTGATCCCATACCCAAACACAGGCCCCCCTGCACCTCCTTTATCGACACACACACACACACACACACACACACACACACACACACACACACACACACACAAACCACTCTTTTCCTCCATCCTGCTTTTTTGGGTGGAAATGAGACAGTGCTTTGGCTGAACGGACAGGAGAAAACTAAATAATTTGTTCAGTGCTAAAAACAAGTTCAGTCTATTTATTACCAACACTTTGAGTCACAAAGAAATGGATTAATGATGGTGCATCATCCAACATATTTTTCTGTCTTCTCTTTTTAGTAAATCACAATCTTTCTGCATTCATTTCCATAGCTTCACCTATTTCCCTCTCTCTCTCTCTTTTTTTTTTTTTTTTGCCAGAGGCCAGTTGTGCTGATCACACACTGAATCCTACACAGATCCCAAACTCAAACACTGATTCTTTATCAGAGAACACACTCCCTCATAATCCCTTGATAACTACACCTGTGAGTGTGTGTGATTTTGCGTGTGTGTCTGTGCATGTGTGTGTCCCCCCTGTGGTCTTGTGAATACAGCACCGTAGAGGAAAAGTGTGTTACTGAAATCAAAGCAGATTTACTGTAGGTGGTTTATGTTTCCTATTCAATAAAGACACTTTCAACATCATACATGTGAGTATTTTAAGTATTTTCATACATACAGGCTGCCTAAATATCTACCTGATATCAGTTACAGTTTACAAAGATTTTACTACAGTTTTATTCACCTGACAAACACTAATTTAACTAACAGATGAATTATAATGTTGGTGATGGAGCGCAATTGTGTGTGCAGACTTACTTCCTTCAAACATACTTTTTGCTACAAGTATAACCTGTATAAGGTCTTTATATTGTGTAACTTGTGCTCATCTTTGTTTAATTTGCCTACTTCTATCCTCTATCAATGCTGTATGGACACAGTAAATGTTGATAAGTTACACATCTTAAACGAAGATTCATATGCGCTTCCTTTAGATTAAAAGGTTTTTAGTTAGTAAAGACATTTTTGTAACAGATTTTTGGGGGCGTGTTCTATTTTTCTGTAAAATCCTGAGATAAAAAATGAAGATATGGCTATAGTTTGGTATGAGATAGCTGGCTTAGTGAAGTAGACCATCTAAATGTGTGCATATGTTACTGATGTGCAAGCAGAGAGGTCTGAAGACGTCCTCAGGAGATGATATACAATAAGATCCTTTAGTGTATATCCCTCCTGTTGCTAACATTTGCTTACGTAGAAAAACAAATAGTCCTTTCTATTGCTTCTGAAAACACAATCTTATTTTACCATAGTGACTGGATAAGAGCCTTACCAACATACTAAGAATGATTTGGCAGATTTAGTTTGTGTCTTGTCTCACTCTATCTATACCAAAGCTATTTGGTGCCAAAGGTGTGTGCGGTTAGCTCTAACACAACATGACACTCCAGTTTATACTTTTACAAATAAGAAATAAGTGATGATGTAGTGAGTAAGTTCCATTTCCAGCTCTAACCGGGGGATTTTCAAATGACGTTGATGAGGCAGAGTAGAAATAAATGTCTAATGATTAAATTGTTGCTGTCAATTGCATCTTTAATTAGTGCATGTGTAATGTAAATACAGTCTGTTTTGATTGCTCCTGTGCCTCCTCCTGTCCCACGGTAAAACAGATTTTCTCCCTCATTAGGCAGTCACTACTTCAAGTGGCTCTGTCCCCCAGGACCTGCCCTGGACGAGCCTGTGTGTGTGTGTGTGTGTGTGTGTGTGTGAATGCGTGATAGGAAAAGGAGGGAGCGTATGGATCCATATGGAAAACTACTGTTAAGAAACTAAAAAAAGAAAGAAAAATGGTCACAAAGTGGAAGAAAATTACATGGTGATGGTATAAGAAAAGCACAAATTGTTCAACTTTTTAACAATTTAGCCTCTTTTCTTATTGACACACCTTTTATCTACTTCAGGAAGCGTTAAAAAGCATGTAATCACCAACCTTCTTTTATGCGTCCCAGTCTACTGACCTATTCTCTTCAGTCAAACTCTGAATAATCCTTAAGCTGCTTTCATTGTTGAGGATGTCATTATTTATGTCTCATCATTATTCCTGGGCTCTTGTGTGAATGCCGAGGCACATGAAAGGAGCAGGACTATTTGAATAAGTGAGGCTGAAATGTCCCTCAAATGCTGTCAAAAGACAGGATTTTGTTTTCCAAGAGTGTGAGCCTTTTATGTGAACACGAGCGGACTGCATGGTCGACCGCACTGTCTTCATGGGATGTAGGCGTGCAGGTGTGTGTGTCTGAGTTTGCCTCAGTGCATGCTCGCCATGTTGTGAGCTATTAACAGCTCTTTCAAAGAGTCTGCCGATGAAAAGTTTCTGGACAAGTACAGCAGAATGCAGGAGATGAAAGGAAAAGAGAACGAAGGACATGGAGAAAGAAAGAAGTGACACAAAAAAAAGAGAAAGGGTTTCAAGAGGGATAGAAATGATGAGGAAAGGGAAACAGGGAGGAACGAGGCAAGTCAGCGAGAAAACAAGGGAGGAAAAGAGGGAGAGATGCCATGTGTTGCACACCTGAGCCCTGAGAAAAGGAGGGAGAGTCGGGGTGGGTGGGTATGAGGATGAGGAGGTGGAGGAGGAGGAGGAGGAGGAAAGAGGGGGGTGATGGGAGAGAATCAGTTCCACTACACGCTCATTACCACCTATTCATCTGGAAGACATCTCTGCACAGATCCAGTGCTGGCTAACTCAGCCGCGCTGGCTCTCAGTGTCCCAGTGTGTGTGTTCATGTATTTGTTTGTGTGTGTATGACTATGTGGGGGTGCATTAATGTGTGTTTATGTGTTATGTAGGTCTGCCTTTGTGTCTCTCCCCTGAATCCTAATAAGATAAATGGCTCCATAATGACCCATATGTACACTTCCCTGCTCTTTTCAAGTCTTTTCTCTTCTTCATACACACTGCATGACTTCCTTTCTGCTGCCCCGCTCTTACTTTGAAGGCTGTGACAGTAATTAGACCCCTTTAACATGAAAACCACAAGTACTTGCATCTTATTAGCATAATGGAAGTTGACGTACGCTCGTTGTATTACAAGGTCCTTTATCAGGCCAGTTTAGGCCTTTTATGATTAAATGCAGCATTGAATATGGTTCTTAAGAACAACACAAAGACACTCAGAGGCACAAATGGCCAAGAACAACTGAGGGGGTTGAAGGCTAATATGCACATATGTTTATGTGTATGTTTTTAAATTGTAGTGCTTCCAGTAGTCCTTCAAGTCATCAAAGTAAAGGACCAAAGTGGGAGAGATGGTGAGAAACGTAAAGTGAAAGAGACAGGGAATATTCAAGACGTTGCTCATGATGGGGCTTAATAAAAATGAAGGAGAACATGTGCTCTCAGGTAAAAAATAACCAAAATCTTTTTAAAGTGGGTATAGATAATGGATGGAGGCCAAAAACGGACGTGAATGTGTACTGGTGTATTAAAACTATTGATATATCTTCACTCTTTAGGATTTTCCCTGTAAGTAGTGAAGGACTGCTCCTAATATACAACATTGAGGAAATACAGGCGTAAGATAGCATGCAGTAGTATAGTAATTAAACTGAGTACGATACAACTATAACACATCCGATACCACATCCAAATGAGCTGCAAATGTATTTAACATGAAACAAGAAAAATGTGGCTGCTGAAGAAGATGCTCCGCTTCTGAAACGCTTCCAGTGGACATCGGAATCATGGTGCAAGCTAAACGCGACACAGCCCCATCCAGTGGACATCCGGGGTTCCAGCAAAATTGGATAGTGCATCACAGCTAATATTATACCTTCATCCATTTTGGACTCTCCAGATCTCTTTTCCCTCAAAGGTCAGCACGAGCAAGACAGTTTAAAATTGATCAACTGTGCAGATCTGAATGTCAAAGTTCAGAACTGTACTCAAAAGCTCTGCACTTTAAGTTCCACAAGCAAAACCAACGTCCACATCAATTCGACTGAAATCCATTGATTTCAGCATAAAGTATCACTTCTCACTGTATTTACTTGCTGCACTGCTTTATTCTATAGATGTAGGACACTTCCATAATGGCTAGAAGCATGAAGACAGATATTTACGCTGCTTATATCAACTAAAATCAAACTCATACCAGTTCATACCACCATAGTTAAAGTAGGCTAAATGCAAAAGTCTATTTTAATATAATAGAAAACATGATCAACCGAACCTTTGTTACACTTTGTAAATCTGTCTTCATGCACTCTTGAATAACTGTTTATGTGCCTGTGTGTTGACATTTTTGTGTGCATCACCACCCATATGCACACGCACATTTGTGTGTGTGTGTCGTACAGCTGGCAGCCTTGCAGACAGGTGGGCAGGCAGCACTTCCCTTCCAAAGAGTCGTAGCCTCACAAATGTTCCCTCCTCCTCCGTCCTTCCCTCTCGCTCTTCCCCCGTGCTGCCTTCCTCCTCGCCTCGTTAGCTGCTGTTTTTTAACGCGCCGTCCCAATCTGGAGGGACATATGCAGCCGCAGATTTCCCCCTCGTTTGGGGCTCCTAAGAAATTGTCCCACATAAACATTGCAAATTAGTGACACCAAATGGCCTTTTATGAATTCTTCTGTCACCAAAACGATTTCAAATGGCTGCTTTTATTTTCTCTCTGATGTGCATCTGTTAAAGGAAATAAACAAGGAAACAACAACAGATTTTCGCATGTGAGCGCATGTTAGTGCACACAAGAAGCGAGATGAACAATATGTCTGTGTGTGTGTGTGTGTGTTTATAGAAGTCTAAACTTCCATACTTTATTGTGGGATTTTCTGATGCATATATTTATTAGAAAATAAAGAATATGGTAAGTTCTTTGCATGTTTTTCTTGCAAAAGATCATGGACATCCACTTCAACAGAGACTGACATTCCCAAATCGGGATATTCCTGTCTGGATTTCCTTCCCAAATAGAGCTATTATGTCGGAGCGAGAGGCAGGCCCTGCCGAGACACACACAATGTCACCCCACCAGCTTGAGCATTTGTCCGTACGAGTGTGTGTATGTGTGTGTGTCTGGTGCAGACTATCGTGCCAGAGCCCTCTGCCCCTCTCTCCATCTGCTGAAGCCCCCCAGGCTGGACCAAGGTCACTTCTCTCCTCTCCTTTACCATGGATGAGGATCTGTGTGCACATTTTACTGCACATGCATTAGTTTCGGTGTGTTTGTGTGTGTAACAGGGAGAGGGAGAGATATGGTCAAAAGAAACTGCTAATACTATAGAAGACAGGAAGAGGGAAGATGTACACTTAAATAAAGTGGTCCTTATTATATATTATTAGAGTTAATATCTAATATTAGTATAGTAGGGTTGGCTGACTACTTGGATGGATGTATCTGAAGATGTATTTAAGTGTTTTGACCTGGTTTAGATACGTTTTTTTAAAGCTTTAGCAAAGGAAGTAAAATATTTGCAAGTATTTTTTGTACTGCAGTTACAATGTGAATGAGTTATGTGCTTTTCCCTGTAAGTTTAGCAGTTTTTACTCACTGTGAGCATTAATGCCTGCATGTTCTGATGAATGGAAACATCATCTACAGCCAACAATTATCAACAATTATAATAATCGGTGGGGAGTCAGGGAATAAAGGATAAAAATGTGCAATTTCTGTCCCTGAAAAATGAAATAGGACTGACAGACAGTTTTAATGACTATGAAATATAATATTTAGTTAGCAGAACACAAATGCCAGACCAAAAAAAAAAAAAAAAAAAAAACGGCATCTCTCCTCCTCAAATCTCTAGACAACACACACACACTCAGACACACACACACATGGAGCAGAAACCAAACATTGACAGAGCGCTGCTCCTTCTCTCGGTCTTAAGACGTGCTTTTCCCCTCCAGAGGGAACAGACTGGGCACACTGCCAGACACTGTAGTCCACTTAGCCGCTAATAGCTCACATAAGCATTGCACACTCACACACACACACTATTACAGTATTTACACACACAGACATGATAATTATTATACCAAATAAAAACAAATAATCAGGTAAATGCAGGCTAAAAGACTGTGTGTTTTAGCAGCACTTTAGCATAATTTACTTGCAGGCATGGGGGATATAAAAGAAACATGTCTAATAAAGAGCAGGGACGAGCTTTGACTACAGTGCTCCTTTTTCAGCTGCCTTGTGTCCTGCTCACAAAGACATACATCAGACGTATAGATGTTGCTAGGAGAATCATAGAAGGGGAAGACAACATAATAAAAAAGCAGGGAAAAGTTGATGCCCATTGGTGGTCTGTTTCGGTTTGACTGGTGGTCTTTGCTGCATCTCCTTTAAAGTTTAGCTCTTTTCAACTTTTTGGCAAAAGAACACAGCTTCCACATTCTGGTGTTAACGCTACTAGTCACATTTTTCCATTCAAATACAACAAGTTTAAAAGCCTTTCACTTTTGAACAGACCTCTACAAGTACTGAACTTTCTACTGTATAATGCCACATTAGAGTCTTTTACACAAAAAAAGAACCACCATAACAAAATAGTGTTTTCATTAGTACACTCTCAGAGCTGAATTACACCTTTATATGACTGGAGACTCATTCAAAGTGATTTTAATATTCACATCTATCCATTTATCTGTTTATTTTTATGGGTTTTGCTAAACCTGTTGGTGCATATACAGTTAAATTTTGTCAGTATTGTCATTAATGAATTAACTGTCTAATTCTTTAATTTGCTTTGTCTCTGCACCAGTTGTCATGTGGTAAACTGAAGTGCCCCTGACGCCCTACTGGTACCTGCAGTCTATGAATGCTGAAGTCAACCTGCTCTTCTTTCATCGATGATGAGAAACTGGAGAGGAGCCAGAGGTTGAGCTCTCTTTGTGTTTTCTAATTAATCTATTCAGCGCACCAGCCGCAAAGTAACAGCCTTTTTGTCACACGGAGGTTATTAAAAAAAGAAACGCTTGTAAAAGCCTCAGGTCAAAGAGGAATGTAGCAGGCAGTGTCAATGTGTTCATACTGTGTGCATGCGTATGCGTGTCCTATATTATGTTAGTGTGCATCTCAAGGTGAGACTATCTCCTCCCTTATCTCCTGTGTCTTCAAGGTGTACTGTTGATTGGTCGATAGGGGCACACACACACACACACACACACACACACACACACACACACGGCTGTGCACTTTTCATTCATTAGATTGAAATTCGCCATCCTCTGATCTGCAATATCTGGACCACACTCCTGCCCTCCACTTCCCTCTCCAACATTTACACTTCACCATAGGCTTCGTCACATTTTAAAGGTATGATTAATAAAACAAATACATAAATATTACTTTTTTTCAGGAAAAGCTAACTTAAAAAGTGTAGTCCTGTGAGGGTAAAGCTGATATTAATAAGGTTTTTTTTTTTTTTAATTCCTGAGATTTCAAACTATTAGTGCATTTACATGCACACAAGAAACCAGGCGACTGAGAGAAATCAAGTTACACAGGAAATAAAGTGGTTTACTGTAAATCCACGTACACACGCAACACATCAGTAATCAGACCTTATGTTGGAAATATAACCTACTTATGATTAGTAGTAGAAGTAGTTTTCCTTCCTGCCCACATGTGTCTGAATTTTACAAATACTCAAATGTACAGTGGTGGAAAAAACTTGTTTAGACTTCTGGAGGTCACTTTGTGTTAGCTTGAGTTTTAGTCCAACTTTGGATGGAATTATTTTTCAATGCAAGAACGTGTCATTACGTAATGACCCCTTCTTTTATCTGTTACATGAATACTTTCCCTGCCTAAAGTCCACGTCACTGCGCAGGTGTAGATGGAAAAAGAGCATCACAAAACCCAGTTACGTGTATAAACTGCTCTTCTGGAATACATTTTTAAAAAGCAGGTTACTACAGAAAGCTGACTGTAAACTGGTTACTTAAATGCATGTAATAACTGTTTGGTTGGAGAGTGCATAGAAAGGTTGGTTGGCTTGTCTGGGTCACATCTGTCCTGACCGACAATCCTGATGAGGTCCGATTAAAACAAAAAACAAAACCAATACACTGGAAGCAACACATTACATGCTACGTTTGTATTTCCATGCACTGAAATCAAACATAAGCCCGGTACTAATACGCCTCACTACACGGAGCATAAGAAGAGTTTTGATAAAACTTAACAACTTGGCTGTCTTTGCTGGGGTCCTCTCACGCTGCAGAGTGGAAAGCGAGCAAAGACAAATTTCATATTATGAAATACCAACATGGTCATATTATAAATAAGAAAGGTATATAACATCTAAGTCCTGAATGCTTTTAATCATACTCATAAATGCAATGTATCTTGGAAGTTAAAAGAGGACAGGTCCATCCACAGATATTGCAAAGATACCATTTCCTCGTTTTCATTTGATTCTTTATGAATTTGATGTAGACGGCTGCCAGTTCTTTGTGAGGAATTCTATCCATTTAACGTTTCAGTTCGTATTCAGTTTAAATGTCTCATTCTGATAAAGAAATCCACATATTTTGCAGGTTATCCAGGTAGGCAAGACACATGAGCAAACTCTTCTCTGTGTTGAGGCTTACAGAGACTCTACGCCTGCACACGCACACACACATTTATTCATGTCATTAGAACAGTTCCTTCTTTCCTGTGTGCCTCCTTGCCCTTAACTAAGGCTCCAGGCAGCTGTTGAACACCGAACAAAGTCAAAAGGTGTCTGGTCCAGAGAAGGTTACTTTCACACACACTTACGCACACACACACACACGCGCGCGATGATGTGCACTGTACAAATTTCCAAAGATACAGCCATGTATGGAAGTATATTAATGACAAAAGATTTGAAATGGCTGGGATTTGTAAGAGCAGAATTAGATTTGTGCACGTCACAGGTGATTTGAGCTACAAGGGGAAATGTGTAACTACACTTGAGCCAGCAGTAAGGATTCTCACGCTCGTAATCAAAGCTGCTCGCGCTCACTTTTGGCAGTCTGGATCCCCTGAGCGCAAACTCAAACTGAGAGCAGAGCATCGCCTGTTCAATTTGACCTGGAAGTGGTTAGAACCTTCCTTCTATTTTCAAAATAAAAGCTGGGATAGTGGTGTTGAACAACCAGAAGGAAACAAAGAGCATTTTTGGTGTTTGGTGACACTAAATGACTAAAATCACATTCTTTGTTGGCAAATGATCTAGTTTTTAAGCCATTATTTATGTGCATTCATATGGAGTAATTTTGAGAGTTAAATTAATTTAAAAATAGCTATATATCATAGTGACCATGTTAGCTTCGTGGACGCCTATTTCTGGTGTGATTTTCTGAACCAGATGTAGAGTTTTTTCATTTCTTTTCAATTTTACAATTATTAGAACCATTATAAGATCTGACTCCATGTAGGATTTAAAAAATTAATGGTTCAAACAAACAAAATAAATAAATGATAATTATTATGGGCTGCAGCTACATTCAGAATGACAGCATTTTCAGAATAGACATGGCACAAATCCAACATACCGGTATGAATAAACCAGGCTACAGTAAGGGGATCAGTTGGATCGCCAGAATTTGGCTGATCTTCAATCTACAGGCATAAAATATGTAAATCACATGTTGTCCTAAATAGTCATATGATCGCCATTCGCTCCTCACAGAGGAGCAATATATTCAAAAGCTGACTTTATTCCTTGTGCAGACTTCAACTTTAAAAAAGACATGACCCTGACGGGTGTGTGCTGTTGCAGCTTGGCAAGCAACCTCTTGCGATCTCAAGAGCTCAGAAGCTGCCAAAACAGCTGGAGAGAATTGAGGGACGGACACAAAATGAATCTGATTCTGCTCTTACGAATCCGTGCCTGAACGCTCTCAAATGTTGACTTGCAGCCTGAGCAGCGCTCAGTATTAGTTTTGTGCTTTCTCAGTCTTTTGTTGTCAACAAACTTCCGTAGGAAACACTGATCCTCCAATGCAGACGGTCACAAATCTGGAAACTTGGACACAAAAATACAAACACAGGCTCAAGCATAGAAACTTCCACACACACACAGACACACACACTGCTCTGCATACAGAGAAATGTCACCTTACTCTTGCAAGCTGTTAGCCAAACACTTCCATGCCAAACCACCCTGCCCCACTGGAACATGGAGCGAGGGAGTGTGTGTGTGTGTGTGTGTGTGTGTGTGTGTATCCGTTGGACAGCTCTTTAAAGTAGAGAGTTGCCCGAGGCAGAGTAGGTTGAGCGGACGAAGACAGGCAGATAATGGAGGGGCATCTGTGTGCCAAGGACTGCACCTCAAAGTCACTCACACACACACACACACACACACGAACGAGTGCACACAAACAAGCACACACACACACACACACACACACACACATAACCACCTGAAACACACAGGTTCTTGCCCACACTATATACATTTTCTGTCCTTGTGTGGTTCTATTTATCATTTCTACATTTATCTGAAAGCTTTTCCAAGATGTCTCTTTCTCTCTTTTTTTCCCATCTCTCTGTCCCCCTGTCTCTCTTTCCTTGTGTTTTCCCCTTTGCTCGCTCCCTCTCCCACTCTCACTCTCTTCCTCCCCTCCTTCTCTCCACTCTTGTCATATCTCCCTTCAATTTCATATATCTTGAATTAGCTGCAGATAGCCTTAAGTACCCCGCAGTCCACTTCAGATATGCCCTTATTCACCGATGGACAGATATACAGTACGTGTGTGGGGGGTGAAGAGGGCAGTGTTTTGGAGGGCACGCACACTAAAAGGGTTTAATGTGGAGTTGTATGTGTAAAAGGGGCATTTGATGGTCACTACATAGGATCAGAATGTCTTTTTACGTAGGTTATAACTCCAATTTCTTCAATCATTCAAGCTTTACTGTTTATTATAGACTCTGGTTTGCTGCCTTGTCGTAGATCAACATTATCCGAGCATGAAAGTTGAAACAGAAGTGCTGATTTCATGGTTTAACAGATAATTATTTCATGACTAACATCTACAGTTTATATATATTGTAAATGACTTCCCAGAATCATGTCATGGAGCAGGTTTTATAGATATATGCAAGTTATATATGTGTCAGGTTGAATATGTCATTAGTTTCTATACTATGACAGCATGGATTGAAAGGTTGGGGTGGATGGATAGGTCAACAAAACATGGGACTTTAACATGAGAAACTGCTGTTTGTTTCCTGTTTCCAACCAACAGTCAAACGTTGGTTTCTTTTAACCATGACCATGATCGTTCCCTAACCTTAACACTTTAGTAGAATAAAGCCTCCCTTGTTTGCACTGATAAAGATAGTACACAAAACATTGGATATAATATGTATCATTCATTACTGTCAGTTTCAGTTCTGATGTGCAGATGAAATAAAAGGCTTCCTGCCATAATTGCCCGTCTGTTAAACAGCCTCCCGTTTTGATTCATGGAAATACATTTTACAGTGTGCGTCTCAGTTGGATGATGAGCTGTATGTTTATGTGCTGCCAAAGTGTTTCCAAGCACCTGCACTGTACGGTAGTAGACTCACTGCAGGATAGATTATCAGCCAAAACACAGGTTTGATTTGCACAAATTGACTACCAGAGCTCACAATATTAGTTTTAATTGTCAAGAAAGCACATTTTGAAAATGTAAGAGTGAGTAAAGTCAATCTCTTTGTGGGGATTTACAGGAATGGAGTAATTCACAGTTAGATGAGGTTCAATTCATACATTGCAGGAAACCAAAATGTGAGTGCAGTGACACAAAAATATTACAGCGACTGTCAAATGACCATGCATGCAAAATTGGTAATAGATTCATTTTTCATCAGCAATTCTACCTGATAATACTGATCATTTGAGAAAGGTTTTCCAATGAATCTCTAAATTTGATGATTTTTCAGGTAAATGCTTCTTTAAGGTGTAAGAAAATTCCCCTTCTTAGGCTGATAAAATCCCCTAAAACCCCACTGGATAATCCCAAATATGCAGTGTCACAAAGCTTAAAACTGCTGTTTTTTTTAGCTCGTGAAAAGTTGGAGTTACATGGTTTTCATACATAGTTTCAGCAACGATTCAGCAATTCTATCACTGGAACAGACAGGACACAGTAACAACTATATTGCTGGGTGCTGACATTCAGTTTCATCCCCCAAAAACAGGTACTGATGACACAATGTTTGCATTTCTAGCTCCATAGTGTTGGGAATGGTTATCCCATTCTTGCAGATGCTGACCAATCAGATGACATGATGTCAAATACATTTTTTTTTCTAGCAGATGAAACAAAAGAAATATTTCTGCAATCTAAAATATCACTCAGAGAGTCAGAGCATGTTTCTCCTCAGTACTGCAGCTACAAAAAAAACCAAAAACAAAACGATTCCTCCACTGACAGTAGTCACAGTTTTAAGAAATGCAGGAAATCACTAAGTGAAGAAGGCGTAAATGTGGCAGGCTGAAGGGAGATGGTTCCAGAAAACAACTCGTGGAAAGCATTTAGCATCACAGTGTTCCAACTTCTGAAGATAGATTTTTTCTTCTTCTTAAACTTGAAATCCCCCTGTGCTGCAAGTTACTGTATGGCACTTTACAGCATGATTCCTTCTGATTTACACTCTTGATGTAATGTGCATGTGCATGTGCATGTGCGTGTATGGTAGTCATACTGAGGGTGCCATCTTTACTCTGCCAGTTGGATTGTCCCCAATATGGCAATGGACAGTAAACACCGACACACACACACACACACACACACACACACACACACACAGTTCTCACTTCTCAGGTGTAGCCTCTAGGTTTGGAAGAGAGCCTTGTGCGGGGAGTACAGGTCTCCTGAAGGGACACACAGTGCTCCGATTATGATAATACATCAAACACCTCCTAAATACACACATATAGGCAGAGACCTAATTATAAGTTAAATTTTATAAGTTAAATTCAGCTCATCTGTTTCTTAATCGGTGCCAACATTGAGAATCTGAACATTTAGTGTGCTAGTTCCTCTTTAGTGAGCTCTCAGTGTCTTTTTGTCCATCCATATCAGTTTTTTCTTTCTTTCTGTCTTTGCAATTTCATGAGAGTTTTCTTATTTTGCACACACATGCAAAACGTTGTTTTCAGGCTCATCTTTGATTTACTCCCTCTTTTATACTCCTTCTTGTCCAATTCTACTACATCCTCTTTCTCTTTTCCACCTTTCTCCTGAAACTTTTTCATCCACCTCTGTCAAGAGCTACTTTATCTTCACCTTCTCTTCCTCCTCAGCCAGCCTAACACTGGCTGATACTCTTAACACACACAATGCATATTACATATGAGGAGAAGGTCAGCAAAATATCACTTACAATAATAAAACATTACACGTATTATTCACATTCTTAACATGAAGAATTTGCTTGCTGTTTTATTCACAATCTCTCACAACCTTGATTCCCGTGGAGGAATAGGAAACAAAACTATTGCTCTCCTGCACGTTGCTGGTCACTGTTCCCAGCATGCATCATTTAGCAGACTGCTACCATCGGTGTGCAGTGGCAGGTGACCGCCTCAAGACATATTAATGTGTAATTAATTAATTCATGCCAATAAACCATATTGAATAGAGAAAAAAAAGCACGTATACGATGATATATTGCTTCAAAAACTTTTCTGAAATGTTTTACGGCCCGCAGCTTCACTGTTTTGGTTCAGTCTCACCGCTCTCATCAGCATCGTCTCCAGAAGCAGAAGGCAGCTTGCCCCAAAAGCCTGCTGTACACTACCTTCTCAGCACCAAACAGACAGACAGACAAAGTTTGCGACTAGCATGTGGAGCATTAAGCAGCTAAAGAGCCAGATATTCCCCGCACGTGTTGATGGAGAGCAAAACAGAGCTAAAAGGAGAGAAAATATTGGACTTTCATTCATCAGATGGGCACAAACATTACCGCGATGGGATGAGAATGCCTCTGCTGGATGTGTAAATACAAGTTCAGCATATCAACTTTACAAGGTGATATGTCAATGCTGTGTTCACAGCTTGTTTCTGCTGCCCCGAGTGGCCAATAAATCACTTATTGCAGGTTTAATAAGACAAAGATAAGAATAAAATCTCATAGATCAGATCATTTTCCTTTTACTTTTTATGAATGCAACCAAATTAGCTCATGTTAGCAAGCTATGTTACTCATCACAATGATATAAAGATATGGAAAGCAATAACAAACGACTAAAAGACTTGACTGTTGAAAACTTTGTAGCTAAATAAAGCCACAACACAGAACCAGGCGGAGCATTTCACATCGCCTGCAATCAGCCGGGAAACACAGAACCATCCATTAAGCTGCTTGTCAACACACAATCTGCATATCTATTTCGATTTCTGTCAGTTTATATTGTAGCTGCAACATCCTGTAACCAACATCATTTCTGATTTTCCTGCATGTGTGTTTGTGTATGTGCTCATTCTTGGCTTTCCTTCCATACACAATCCCTTTCATACACTCGTTCAGTTCTTTTTTTTTTTTTTCTTTTACAAACACTCAAAAAAGCAATCTTTTAGCTGTGTATGTGAATTGATTGTGTGTGTGTATGTCTTATAGATTAATTTCAGTCTCGGTCCTATAATTTGCAATCTTTTCAGTCCATGCTATTATCCTTTTGCAGTTTATGGAAAAGATGATCTGGTCACCTCTGGCCTCAGTGTGTGTCTGTCTGTCAGTCTGTGCCTTTGGCTATAAGCCTGCCAGTATGAACATGTGTGTGTCTTTGTCTCCTCCAGAGGAGAGCGGGGTGCGTACATTAATGACTGTTTTATGTTTCTTGCTATCCGAGTCTCTTTTATTCATGTTGGCCATGACGGCCTAATATCTGCCTGTCAAACAACTTCTATTCACTCCGCTAAGAGACTGGAGACTGATACCTAAGACAAAAAAAACACACACCTACGTATAAGGCACTCACACCCTCCTCGGTAGATTAGTGGGTGGTGAAGGAGCCACACTGGGCATTATGTACCGTTCTTGCTCCAATCAATTACTATTCATTTATTCCAAAGGAGTGACCGTGCCCTGATCTGAAGAGGTATTATAACTAGTGTGTGTGCCTTGCAGTTTATTCAAATCTTTTTAAAAGAACTTTGTCTCCATTTTATTCTCCTCCTACCTCTGTCACCTTCGGCTGTGTGTTCACTCATGTCTGTTCCCATTTCTCCTCCTTCTCTCCTCCCTCTCTTTTGTTAGCATCTTATAGTCTTTCTCCTGCTCTTTGATTACTCCCCCCCCCCCGCACCCTCCCTTCTCATCACTCCGTCCTTCCTACTTTCTTTTTCACATCTTCCAAATCATCCCTGCCTCATCCTTTATGTCTCTCTTTGCTTCTTTCCTTTGTCGACTCTTTCCTCTCCATCTTTCCTTCTTTTTTTTACCCATGTATATTCTTACAAAAATTTACAGATTTTAGCCGTAGAGTTACATTATCTCAGTCCAACTCACTTTAAATGTTCCAATTTCCAATTGGTGCATTGCGAAAAATGAGAGAATAACACTCGTGATCTTAAAGGATTCACATAGCCTCCCACCTTCTTTTCAAGGCACTCTTTTAGATGCACATTTAGGGTATAAAAGCTCACATTCCTCCATGTGGTTTCACACCTTATACATCAGAATCTCCTGTTTCTGCTACAAGTTTTAGTTTTTAGTTTAAAGGAATAGATCATGAAATACCTTTATTTGCTTTCTTGCCAAAAAGGAAAAATAACCCTAATCATAATGACCAATACTGTTCAAACATTTTAGTGTTTAAGTTAATGGCTGGAGTATTCTTCATGTGACCCTCAAAAAAAAAAAAAGTAAAAATCTCGTAGACTTTCACCCCTCAAACTCCCACTGCCCCATCTTTCCACTCCATTGTGTCCATGTAAAGTATGCAGTAAAGCCTTGTGGTCCTAATAACACCCAATTTCAGGCCCTTCGCATCCATTACCAACAATACTATTATCCCCCCTCCCCCCTCTGTCTCTCTCATACACACACACACACACTGCATTAGCCTTGGGAGAGAACAATATGTAGTAGTGACATTGGTCTAAATGGACTGCTTTATGGTGTGTCTATGTGTTTATATTGGGTGAGAGGGATTACCCAGTTAGTTCATTTGTAAAGAAACAATACATTTAGACATTGCACATTAAGTCAGTTTATTTTTGCATTGATCTGATCACACTGCACTATAAGTATCAGTTGGTATCAAGCTCAGGAAGGTATATATAGTAGATGTTTTTTCATTTAATGGCAGGAAGGCCTCAGAAACAGTGCTAATAGTATTAACAATAGGTTTAACTGAGTAAAATAAAAACTTGTATGTGTCCTTTCTCTGATATTCTGTGCTTATCCTCATAACAAAGTGTTAGAAATATGTTTTTTCTCTGTTTGTCTGTCTTACTAAACAGCAAACACAGTGCAGAGAAGTGACAAAATAACAATAAACAAGGGGGGTGATGTCTGACAAAGATTTTAATCTGCTTTTGAGCTTAAAAATTGTATTTATGAAACTGTAAAATCATAAACAAAAAGCATAAATGTAGCTGTGAAATGATGTTTCAGTGACAGGGATCTAAAAGTTTTACACAAACAGAAAGTGAATTACTTTGAATGGTGAGACACTTTTCATTTAGCGAAGTCCTAATTAAGATGATGCCACAGCAGAGACAAAAGGTGATTATCATAAATGAACAGCAAACAGACACCACCCCTTTAACAGCCGTGCCCCACCCTGCCCCTTTAAAAATGCTATTACTATGTGAGGGGGTAAAACTGATACATCAAATGGATGCATTAGTGGAATAATCCAATTAATTGCATTGTGAAGCCATTTGGTTTTCAGGTGTAGAGGCCCCTGAGTGGTGCTCTGATGAAGAAATATTTATATGTATGAAAGGGATCAGCAGCGCAGTCAGTTTGAATTACACTCCAGATTTACACTTACACATTCCAACTTGACTGATTCATTTATGCATTACAAAGATTCCTCATGTGACATATAATATATCTAATTGTAGTCTTGAACGTGCCACATAAAATACTAAAGGGACTGAAAAGATAAAACAAATGATACATTAAAGTTATAATCCTTAAGATTTCCATGGATTCAAACCCTGCTTTTGATACTATTTTTGGCATTCACTGTATTTACATTGAGTTAATACTGTTCTATTAGCTTTTATTATTAGTGGTGGGGTCCCTATACACGAGGGATCCACAGGAAACAATGCAGCATGTAAATCCAAAGTTACTGTATCAAATAAATAACTTCACTGTTTGCTGTTTACTCCCCTCATGCTGTTTCAGACCTGTATTAAGTTGCTTCTAATGCAAACCAACATTTCCTGCTGCTGCTGCTTCACATTAAAAGCCTGCAGCATTCTACTGGCAAAACACGGGCTGGCTTTTATTGTGAAGCGGTCACAGGAAACTCAATGTATGTATGTGAATCGTTCATTAAAAATGCATCTACAAAGGTCATTTTTGGCTCTTTTTTTTAATCAGTGGGTCATTCCTACTTTAGAAAAAACTATTAAAGTGTGACATTGGAGCTTCCCACCAACACTTACATGCACCAATCTGGGAGAATTTTTAAAAGAAGCTGCTCAAAGCTGGCCATGCAACAATTTAACACTTTTTTACAGTGCTGACATTATAATTAGTGGACTGTGTGGCCCTTTGAGCACAAATGGCAATGAACTAATAATATAATAATATACTTTAGCAACATTGTTTTTTAAACTTTCATGCCAATAAAGCCCTTTGAAATGAATTAATAGATTTGTTCAAATACTTTCTTTCCCTCTATTAGGAACATCTTTCTTCCAGCTTACCTTCCCTTCCTCCTCATTTCTCTCATACTTTTTTAATTAAAACTCTATTTTGCCAAATTGTACATCATCTCTGTCCTTTCTCCTTCGACCTTCCCTCCTCCGTTTCTTCGAAGCCACATTAAGATCGCCCCCTCTCTCTCCTGTTTGCCTCTCCTCCCTCTTCCCCTCATTGCCCCCTCCCATTGTAAGAACCAACAAGTCTGCCAGACAGAAAGAGGTCAGACTTCTTATCCGAGCTTCATAATGGTTTCTGAAGAGCAGAGCACTGTGCATTGCAATAATTACCAAGCCACCGGACAATAGATGCTGCATAATCAGTATGGAGATGTATGCTGTCTGCCTGTCTGTCTGTGCCTTTCCCAAACAAACTAAACACTCACCGTATTCCTGCTTCCTTGGAGTATGTATTCATTTGCGGAGCTTTTCATTCTCTTTCTGTCTTGTGTTATAGTGCAATTTTGCCACTCACTACTCAACCATGTTTCCCCTTTTCTCTCCTCTTTTGCCCCCCTCTCTTTCTTCTGCTCCTCTACTTTCTTTTTCTGCCTCACTACTACACCCTTTTCCCAATGTCTTCATACCAAACCTCTCTATCGTCCTTAGTGAAACTACTGGCTGACTGACCGACAAAAACACAGGCTTGTTTCAATTCACAGCAGGGTCAAGAGTTGTCTGTATTAGTGTGCATGTGTGGTGGAATATGTGTGTCTGCATGGTCAAGAGTTTGTGTAAGTGACTTTGTGTGTGCAGAGTTTGTGTGTGTGTGCGTGATGTGGTGCAGGGTCGAGAGCAGCAAGTCACCATGTATCGGCCCCCGAGACAGCAGCACCTACACACTTGAACCTCTTCAACCTCAATGTTCCCCTTAAATTTTCTCTTCAAAGTTAGTTTTCATACATATTCTGCACCTGCTTGTTCCAATGCTACTGAAGATATATCACACTTGCATTTAGTCAATCATTCAAAACAAAAAAATCATGTCTCCTTCAGATGCAGTAGAGTGACGTTAATACATTAGAAGGAAAACCGAGCGTGTTAAGGTCGGATACCTTCAATACTGGAATCATTTTATTTTTATTATTAATACATTTCTATTGAACCAAGGCCAATAGCTTTCCTTAAACTTAGCCTTCAGTGGCTTTTGTTGCCTAACCTTTACCATAATTATACTTTAGATTTCATGCACATGAATGTTTTAAAATAAATATAAAAATATGAACGTTTTGTTTGATACAGTGAGCAAAAATGTAATACAAGCAGCTTCACACTTTCAAAGTGTTTAGTTAAAGGATAACTCCAGTTTCTTACAACTTGGCTCATATTTGTGTTACTTTTGTCATCATTCCTACCTGTAATACTAATATTGCACTTATAAAGTTAATTGCCGAGGTGTGGGAACACGGAAACATCACTAAAAAGAAGTCAGACGGGGCAAGGATCAAGCAGCCAGACGAATTCTAGACATCCATTACAGTTTATAGGCCGAGTACCTGGTTCAACCTTGACTTACAGTACTTATCATAGTGGTGCACACACAGTTTTCCTGTGCGGTGATGGATTTTCACCGACACTTTTCATTTTACCTGCAAATTAAATGGTTTAGTCTGATCATCTGACTGTTTCTTGCCCTGTCAGACTTTGTTGTAGTGATGTCGCTATGTTCCCAGATCTCAACAATTACTTGGATGAAAACAACAGGTTTCTATTCTGGCTGCACCATGAAATCAAATGGAGAAGTTTGTGGTCGTAGTAACAATAGTCACAGTACTACTGGGAGTATTGTATTCCCGGTCTTTGCTCTCAAAGTTGTCAGTTATGTTGTTGTTTAACTGTACAGTTGGCTTTCATTTCTCATATTGGGGTCATTATTCCAGCTTCTGTCACACTTTTTTTTAGTACAGTTGTTGCTAATGTAGCTGATGTTAATTTTGGCTTTGAACCACTATTGTACACATACATATTCGCATACGCATGCACAGGTTTGTCTTTCAGAAAAGTGTGACTTGGGCGTCGTCCAGCGCAGATGGCTTAGAGCAGAGAGGAAGAGACTGAGGAAGGGGTACACAGCCAGCATGAGTTTACATGTACAGCAAATAGAATATAATCAGGTCAATGCTAATATCATACGTTTAAAAAAAGAACAATATTAAGGGACACTGCATTCTCTCGACCTGTCAATATTCCTCTGTTTCTGACCTCAAGACATGTTCTGTTGTCATGTTCTGGATACAGTGTATTTATAGGATGAGTTAAAAGTGACACATTGGCCTACATTCATGATTGAAAATAGGTGCATGAAGAGTATGTGCACAATGAGCTTTTCTCTACTGGACATGGATTTGAGCCAAACATTATATTCAACCATCCAGATAAGTACTCCAGTCCAAATAAAAATGTTCTGAGAATGATCATAAAAAAATGCCCTCAAATATGCTGCTGAGCAAAAACCCCAAATTCCCCTGTAGTCACAGAAGAGCAGACCAGATGAACTGAACAAGGACAGACACACTGTGATCTCTTAGAGGCATGACTGAGAGATATGAGTCAAATCATCATGTACAACGGCAATGTTATATGGACACGTTCATTTACATATAAATGCAGAAAGCCAGCAATTTAGCATTTGCATATATTCTCATTATGAATTCTCTGAACAACAGCGTTTTGGTTTTAGTGTCGAACTGAAATTAAAATTCATTGTTTGCAACACATACTGTTGGTGTTTGACTTATTTGGTCAAAGTTGTAAATCCCAAAAAGAAGAAATGTACATCATGTGCAGCACTCTGTACATTACTCTGTGACTCCATACGTTACTCCATGTCTTGATTCAAATCATGGAGTAAAGTCAGAGCGCTGAGGTTAAAGGATGTTGCTGTACGTTTTCACAGTCTGGTTATTTGCCGTTACCACAATCGGACCCGTGAACGAGAGACAGCTAACACTAGCTAGCGTGTATAATGTGTGACAAACACAGCACATACCATGATTACATACCACATACCAACTGATTGGACAAAAACTATAAAAATCATGCAAAAACAAAATCACTGTGTTTCTAGCTGCTTGAACTACAGGCCTACATGAAGATTTAGCTACATTAAATATAGTTATAGGCATAACTTCACCGGGAGGCAAGAAATGACTGTCTGTTGTAACTCTAATCAGAAAGTCATCTATGTCCTCATTGTTTAAGTATTATTTTGTTGCAATTTTGTATTTTAAACCATGGGAGGTTATCAAATGTCAAGAAAGAAAAACAGAAATATGACTACAATTTAAAATAATTAACTTGTATTTTTTGAAAGATGGCCATGTGTTCTCTTAAGAGGGAAGGGTGGCACTTAACTTAAAAAGCAAAACAAATGTGAATAAATAAAAATAAAGACTTTTATTTTATTAACTCTCTGGCTCACTCTGTTTTAGGATTACACACACGAGACATACTCCTCCTGTCTCTTGTGGCATCAGAGGAGACTTTAATAAAAGATGACCTCCGTCCAAACACTGGTTTCTTTCAAAGTGATTGAAGAGCAATTAAGGAGTTTGTAAAGAAGCATCATAAAAAATCTGGATTAAACTATTTAAAGTTAGACATATTCCTTTAATTTAATCAGCGGTGAGGATTAAAAAAAAAAAAGTTAATTAGTTTTTTTCCTGCCATTGGTGATTTTTTATTAGACTGCAACAATTTGCATAAAGGCACAGCTATGTCTCTTTAGGACCAAACCAAGGTCAGCACCTTTCTATTGATCTACCACTGCAATTCTTTAAGGGATATTCCCTACTTGCTATTGCGTATTTGAAATGAACTTGAAGTTTCCTTGAATACTGCAGAATACAAGCGGAAAGTGTAGGGGGGGAAATGAAAATGTTATGACACACACACTTTCTTAATAACACACGATCCCACACTCTGACATACTGCCCATGCTTTAGTGGCAAGCCTATTTTTTGCTTTTTTCAATTTGCATATGAGGTCGTTAATTTTCTCAAAGCCGCGGACTTAATGAGTGGATGGCTGAGAAGCTGAACGGGATGCAAATAATAACATTTGATAATGCAGAGCCACAAAAGAGAAGGGGGGGCTCCCATTCACCGAGATGGGACTTGAGGTAAATATGCACAGTAATTATATATCAGTGCACTTTAATTATGAGGCTACATAGGGAGCGAGAAAGAGAAAGAGAGACAGATAGAAAGATAGGCAGAAACACATTGAATTAGACGTAACAGCATATAAATTAAACATTTGAAATAAAGACACAGTGAGGGAGAGGGAGAGGAAGAGTGGGCTCAGAGAGGAATTGGTGGAAAAAACCACAAAGTACGACAATGATTAGACACACACTTACGCACACACACACACACACATACGTGGTTGCACATACATACACAGCTGAGCAAGTGTGTGTGACATCAGCTCAATAAAGTACGAGAATCTTGAGTAAAAGACAAATCAATAAACTCATGGAAGAGCCTTTTGTGTGTGTGTCTCTCTGTGTGTGTGTGTCACGTTGAGGCCACACACACACTACATTCTGACTTGGCCACATGTACATATACGTACATCCATATGGATCAACAAACATATATACTTGCTGTACACAACTTGATATTTTCAATGACTATTCAACTATTTGTTTAACTATTTGTTACCTCTGGACATTGCCGCACTAGCGTAGATTTTTTTAAAGCTTTATGTTGACAAAACAAAAATTTTTTTTCCTTCCCACAAGCACTTAAACATGCCAAGATGTACAAGATTGACATGTTTTGGACAAAAGATTAAAGGACTATAAATTAAAATTTGACTAAATTCAACAGGAGGAATCATTTTTTAGTATGTTTCAAGTCTTAAAATGAAACCAGGGGAAGCAGGAAAATCAGGAAAAACATTCACTGTCTCAAAACCTGTAATTCTTTGCAAAGAAGCTTGTCTGTAAACCACCCATACATCCCAATGTTTAGACTTTTTTGAGACATTTAGCCTGTTTTTGAAATAAGACTTGGCTTGTAAAATGTTGTCATTTCAGTTTCATTACGTTATTTATATATATTTGCACATTACATACAGCTTCTTCGTCAGTGACATTATAAAATCCAAGGTTTCTGCCATCAGTTACATTCATTCCCGATGTTGACATTTTAGTTTATAGCGCCGCAGCTATCCCTGGCCTCATGTTACATAAAAAATATTCCAATGAGTTCCACACAGTGAGGCAAGCAGATTTTAATTATGAAAACAGAGAGCACTGGTATTGAATATGTACTCTGTATCGACCAATACCGGGAGAGATATGGCTTGGTGTATCTCTAAATCAAATGATAGCCTTATGATTTAGCAGGACACACCCACTGAGGTATATACACTGCAAAGAACTTGACTAATACACATTTTACCGTTGTCCATACTGAAATAAGCCAGTGTTAGGCAGCCAGTCATCAGTCAGTGCACCTTCACATCATAACAAACCATCCACTTATAATTTTCAATAGAAAGAAAAGGAATGAAGGGGCAGCGTTGTAGACGGCGTGTGTGAGTGCAGAGAAGACAAGAAAAAGAAAAAAGCAAGAGAAAGAGATCAACAGAGCAAATCAGAGAGAAGTTTGAGCATCATGTGACCTACATGCTGTTTAAAATATAAAGACAATTCAGGCAGATTAATTTGTTGAAGACATTTTTTTTGGATGGATGGATGGAGAGATAAAGAGAGAGAGAGCTCTTCAGAGTGGGGATGAGGAGGATGAGGAGTGGGTATGGAGTGGACAGATGTGCTCTAATGTGTTTTGGCCAGATCTCTGCAAGGACAAAAACACACACACACACACACACACACACACATGCACACACACACACACACACACACACACACACAAGTCAGTCAGCCAACCTATCTATTATCTACTGCTTTATGTTACTCTCTGGTGTCTGGTGAGTGTTATATCCTTTCTCTCGCCACATTTTCTGTCATTTTCTATTCCTTCTTTTTCATTTGTTGCTTTTATTTTTTTCCCCTCACTCTGCGCTAACTTGTAGAAAATTCAGTCGGTCATGATCACGTATGCAAACCCACATAAATTCACAAACATACACACACACACACATATACACACACACACACACACAAATTCCCTGTTTACATGGAGAGAAACCTAATGTGTCATCCAACCGTCCGGTGCATCCTCTGCCGCTGATTTTAGCCAATCACACAATTAGAGAGCTGATGACCCATCTGTCCACATGATTGGCTGATGGATGCGCCTGAGTGTGTGTGTACGTGCATGTGCTTGTGTGTGCGCCTCGGTGTGAAACGGTCTGACGAGCCCCCAAACACATCTAGCCAGTGACAATTTTCTTTTGTTACCCGCAACCACCAACATTTTCAGAGAGAGAGACAGAGCTAATGCAAGCCCGTGAACAACTTAATAGCACTTGAGCCAGTTTGCCAACTTGGAGAAATGATTTCATTCAATTAGATAATTCTCCCCCTCTCCCTCTCTCGCTCATTCTCTTGTTCTCTGGAATGAGTCATTTGTGATATAATAGCCACATAATGGCTTGAAAGCGGGTTCGGCAGGAAAAAGACAGATGTAGGGGGAATAAAAAGCAAAATGGTAAGGAAGAAGAGGCTCAGGAGTCGACGTAGACGAGCTGTGTACGCTAGCATCGCGAAAGAAAGCATTTCTATACATGCATATAGAAAACACACATACTGTACACACACACGCAGCGCTCCATTTGCTGTCTATTAACAGTGTGTGGTGCTGAGCGATAGGAGAGGTGATAGCATCTTCTCCGATGGTATCTGTTATCGAAGTACACGCGTCCTTCAGGCGTCCATCGTGCTATCGCTCCTCTCATCTCTCCTCTATCTCTCTTGCCATCCTCCTCCCTCGCCTCCTCTCTCCTCACCTTGCCTCTCCTGCGCTCCTCACTTCTTGCTCATTATCGATTTGTACTTCCATCATCTCCCCCTCTCTTTTCCCCTTTTCTTCCTTATTTTGTAGAGCAGGATTTATTTTTAATATATATAATATATTTTTAATATATCTAATATATTACTGCTTATTACTTTCTTCTCTACTACTTTAGTTTTGTTGATAGCAATTAAATCTCTCATCCTGGGAGCTCAGTAGGGGTTGCTTATCCCTACACTTCGTCACTATTACACCTTTTAACCATATACATTTACTTTACATGTAGTGAATAACAGTGCTGTCTGAGGGCCCATGTATAATTTCAGATGACTGCCACTGACTGACATGGCTAAGAAAGTCACAATAGATACAACTTCTGCCATTTGCCATCAAAATATTGATGACGCAGACAATCAAAAACCTGGATACTGAAAAGTTTAGAAGAAAAAGTTTTCACAACAGTTTCACAACTTGGACAAAATAATAAAGCCGACCAAATACTCACTGTGAAGAATCGGTCATCTCATGCAGGCTTCAAGTCTTAGCAAACTGATTTTCATAGTTAGCTAAAACGAATGGGAACCAATACCTACCTTGACGGTCACAATAGCTTCCTACTCTCCCCTCTTTACATAATTTTGTGGGAGTGGGTTATACTTATTCTTTCAGAAACATTGCTTTATTTGAGTCTATACTGTCATGCAGAAACACTTGTTCTGGGTATCTAATTAAAGCAAAAGAAGGTATATTCTATAAGTGTATTATATAACTGTGACAACACAATCGTATTTGATAATCTATGTTTGAACTTTGCTCCTCGGAGAAACTGACAGTCAACCAAACTCACACACTACCTTGTCACGCTCATATACGACACACAAAGCCTGTTACACACACACACAGAGAGAGAGAACTTCTAATCAATTTCTGCATTTTTCTTCAAGTGGTCTCTTCAGGTAAAAGGCTGAACTGGCCGATCGCTTCTATCAAGGATTTCTGCTAAGTACTGTACTCTGCTGAGAGGAGGAGAGGGGGTGGATGCGGTGGAAGACAACTTCTCTCTCTACCTCTTGTCTCTCCCTGTCTTTCTCCCTTTCTTCGTCACCTTTGCACACACACACACACACACGCCCACACACGCATAAACAGCTCCTCCAGGAGGCAATCAAGCTCTTGTGGAAAGGTTGGAGTAGTTCATACGAACGTCGTGCTCTGAGTGGTTACTTGAGTCATGAGGTCATGTCTTCGCCGCCACACTCCACTCACCTCTAATCATCCTCCATTACCCTATGTGTGTGTGTGTGTGTGTGCATGTGTGCATTTAAATGAGTGTGTTTTCTACTATGTGTTTGTGTGTTTTCTTGCAAACAAAATCCATGCATACATGCTTTTCTGTGTTTGCACTTCCACGTACGCATGCATATCCCCATGAATAATGTGTGTTTGCATATGAATACCGCAGGTGCAAGTGTGTGTGTGCGTTAGAAGAGCATCCTCAGAAAACCGCCGGTGGCACAGAGGTGACGGAGGAAATGAGGGGGGAGAGAGAGGGAGAGATTAAGGAGGTGACGGGTGAGATGGTTGATGGGAAGGAAGGAGCGGGGCGAGGAGAGGAGCGAGGGCAGGAGGAGGCCAGGGGTGAGGAAGGGGTGTGAAGGAGGGATGGAGAGAGCGAGGAAGAGAGAGCTCTTGAGAGGAAGAGGGTGGTAATTACTTGAGTTCCTTCTCTGTCTGTCTCTTTGCACTTTGAACGAGTTTTGTGAGTTCGGAGTCTGTGAAATGTGTCACAATGCACTGGAGAAGAAGAACAACAATCCACCAGATTTCATAACTGGTGATGGTTATTTTAAGGACCTTCTGTTTAACATTTTCATAAATGAATAAATCATCATCACATTAATTAAAATAATTCATGTAGATAAACTGCCTCCCTGTATTCTATTGCCAAGAACACAAGGAGCCTCCATTTATTTACCTACAGTACATTTACCCTTGTGTGCTATCAGGTGGGATTTTAAATGAAACAAAGCAGCCCTGTATCCCTCAGGATTACATTGATGTCGAACACTTTCTGCAGTGCACACTTTCCCAATGACCCCATTTACATTTAGTCACTTCATGCATCCCTGGTGGATCAGTTTGCTATCCAGTCTCAAAAAATCTAAGTGTAAATGCGTTCAAGAAGCATTCAAGACTGTTTGAAATCTGATTGTTCAAACTACCACAGGAAGTGGTTTGAGATGGATTCTAGCCAGATATGGAATGGAATGGAAATATGGATATCTTTCCCCCTCCCAACTGCAACTACGTCAGCAAGCGGCCTGTGGAAATGGCCTCTACAGGGTTTGTCCCCTGTGATAGTGGCTCCTTTATCCTAAGAAACAGACATGATTAGTTGGGAACTATATGAACAAAACAACAACTTGAGTCAGTTGTTGTGGTGTTTTTCTACTACAATCAGCAAATATACAGAAAATTGACAATCTTTTTGATAATCAAGTAATCTTTTAAGTCAGTTCTTATCTGCTTTATATCATTGGAACTAAAATATCTTTGTCTTTTGCACTGTTAGTCACAAAAAACATATAGAATAATTAAAAAAATAATCAAGACAATCAACAAACAATACAATCATATTATAGAAACAGTCAGTAGTTGCAGCTCTAACTTTTTTCACAGCACTTTATAGCAATTACTTGTCAAACAGTTTATATCTAACAAACTTAGGACCAAAAATCAGAGCCATTCAAGGCTGCGGCTGACAGTAATGATGTATGTGCTAACCTATGGCCATGCCCTTGTCAAAACACTACCACTGTACCAGCTGATGGATGGAGGGATGGATAGAAGGATGGAGACAAAAGAAAGGATGGGTGTTTGGAGGAGAGAGGAAGGAGTGATGGATGGAGGTGCTGCTGAAGGCGTGAGATGGGGTAATTGATGGAAAGGGACAGAGATCAGAAGGAGACGGCAGGTGTTGGAGCGACGACAATGCAGAGATGCTGCGCGTGTGCGCTTCGGTACGTGGCTTTCATTGAAGGGACAGATCGCTTGTTCCCTCACAGTGCAACTGATATTTGTGTTTTGTGATGTGTGTGTACTGTGTATGTTTGGGCATGTGTGTTAGAGAGTCAAGAAGGTGTTGAACTCGACACGTCTTTCTTTTCTGATAAATCACTCCCCGATTCACAGCGGGAGGAACAAAAACCCCCTCTCATTCGTCTCTTTTCCCTCCATCCTCTCTGTCTTTCTCCTTCACGCCGCGGGATCCTGTTCTTTGACAAAGGGGCTAAAAAATGAAGTCAAGAGGTGGGGAAGCTTCCAACTGGAGGAGCATCTTTCACAAAGGCAGGGGAGGCCGACTTGTCAGGCGACCAGGTTTTTTTGTCTGCCTCATGCAATCCTCTTCTTTCAGCATTTACACACAAAACAGTAAATTGAGCCTGAATATAAATGCTATAAAAAACATTTTTCTGTCTTATCATGTGCTTTATCTTTAATATTGTGTTGCATTTGGACTCATATATGAACTTCCAAGATTTTAATGACTTTAAAGCAGTCTGTGTGTATTTGCATCTACTGCGTATATCTATACTTCATCCTTAATTCTACACTTATTATCTTGATTAATTTTCAGTAGTTTTTGATGACAATATATAATAAGGACTCAGGAAACATGGCTGTTAATGATAGACCAACACATTTGAGGTTCACTGCTTCCATTGTGGCTACAGAATGACAATAAACATAAAAGAAAACAACTTCTATGTATATGATTCCTGCCAAGGGTCACAGCAATCTGTTAATATGCCAATAAAAGGGATCTGTTGGGATCAAACCAGTAGATCAATCCATAGAGCCATAATGCTAGCATGTCAAAAAAATGCTCATCTTCCCAAGAGCCCAAAGTGACGTCTTTAAATTGTTCGTTTTGATCAACTAATAGTCCACAAACCCCAAAGATATACAAGATACGATGACATAAAACAGAAAAATGCAGCAATACTTCACGTGACGGACTGGTGAACCAGTGAATGTTTGGCACTTTAGCTTGATACATGACTTAAACTATTATCAAAGTGTTTACGTCCCCAACACAGCTGGTTTAATGATTCAACTCGGCAAACTTCTTGAGGCAAGTGTGCTCATCCCCACTTCATTGCTTTTCCATTAGTCCTCCATGGCATCTCCCTGGTGACCATGTCCAAACAATCATCCAGCCTGAGCAAGCATCTCCAAGACACGCACTACATCCTGACAGCTCTCTCTACCTTCCTGTCTTTCTCCTTCTCTCTCTCCAGCTTCCTCTCTCCTTCCTCACACACTCTTTTCTCTTCCTGTTCTTTTTTTTTTTCCTCCCTCGGGTTCATTATCTTCATGAACTCTCTCTTTCTGAGTCTGTCGGTCATTGTCACATCCTCAGTGGCCTCCCAGGAGTATCTCATTTCAGTGCGTGCGCTTGTGTTTGCTCTGCAGGGACATTCTTTGCAGCGTCAAGAGTGTCACCTTTTAAGAAGAACAGCAATCAAACAATGTGTCTCTCTTCTTCCACCCTCATCCCTCTCTCTTCTCATCTTTCCAGAGGATTAACCCATGTATTTGTTCTTCTCATCCTCTGCGACGCGTGGCTTGTTGCCTCGTCTTTTATCCCCTCTTTCATGTGCTTCCCCTCGCCTGTCTTAGCAGCTGTGACATTTTTTCAAGCCACTGTTAGCGTTACAAAGTTATCAGTCCTTTTACAGTGTTTACTGTGGAGTGTTTGTGAAAGGGAACATGGTTAACATGACATGCGTACACCAAACATGGTACAACTTTGAATGCATCAAAAAAAAAAGGACCAAGGCAGCTGTTTTTTCGTGGTTTTAGAAGCTACAGCGCAAAAAACAAGAAAAGAAAAATCATTTTTCTTCACTGTACAGCTGCCATAGTGTAGAATTTGAGATATATTACCTTTTGTGTTAGCATGAGACATACGTTTTGGTGGTTTTGGTTTTAATTTGCCACCTGCACTGGACTGTAATATGTTTTTCTCATGTTTATTTTTACCAATGTTTTAATTCTAATAAGGAAACACATATAAAGACATTGTACAAAGGATTTTAGCTTCATTAATTTGTACTATGTTCCTGTTGTATGTGAAATTATGTGAAATGATTCATACCAAACAACAAAATAAAACATGTGCTAGAGTATTTATTAGGAATTATTATTGTTATTTACAGGATACCTGCCCTATTTTAAATCACAAAAGCAACGGAAAATAGGGAAGAGGGCAATTTCTGAGTGACAAAGCAAATGAACAGGATCTCCAGTCCCCTTTGGGTCATTAAAAACAATACCCTTTCCAGGATTTTCCATCCATTCCCCCATAAAACAATAAGAAAGGAAACTCTCCTCCTTTTCTAGTTGACTTTCCAAATCACTTGGAAGGTATTATTCCCCCGATCTCCCATTTCCGCCGAGAATCACATTGTTCCAGCAAGTATAAATAGAAATCAAGAAAAAGTAAGTTGGAGACACAAACTTTTTTTTCTCCCTTTAAAGCGAATCCACTTTTTAAAACCATCTTCGCCCATGGAGTCCAAACCGATAAGCCGGGGAATAAACTTCCACTAATGCTCTTCCATGTTTTCCTTCAAACGGGCCTTCAGTCGCAGTAAAAAGGACTGCTGTCTTGGCTGCCATTATGCCGTATAGACAGACAGTATGGCACTAGAAAGAGACGTGTCAGAAACCATATGCTCGCTTGAACACAATGGCTGTCGTGTTATCCTCAAGACGACACAGGCACACACACACAAACACACACTCAGGTGAAGGTATGAACACACATTCTCATCACATATCATATATATAACTAAACTCATATATTTCCCTAGCAGAAGGTAGAAATGTGCTCCTCCACTCTTGTGACTCTCAGAAATGTGTCCTCGTATATGTCATTCTTTCTCTCTTTTTTTTTCTTCTTCTCTTATATTTTCTGGCTCGCCCGCCCGCCCTTCTTTCTTTCCTTTTCTTTTGCTCACTTGCCTGTTTGTCTCCCCCTCTCCTCTGTTTCTGTGCCATGCAGTGAAAACAGGACGCATGTGATAGACTAGGAGGCTCCTCGCTGTCCCTGGGCACCAAGAGCGTGTGTGTGTGCTTCTCTTTATACGTGCGTGTGTGTGTGTGTGTATGTGTCAGCAAGATAGATGGACACAGCTGTCAGCTTAACACTTCCTGTAGCCCCTCCATTGACCTTGCGTTAACCTGGAAGTATTTCTCAACACCATGGCTAAAGTCTTCCTGCTTGGAGCCGCTCCAGGGCTAAGCAGCTTGCCTGTCTCACACACGCATGTAGACATAAACAAATTCAAGGATGTAGCCGATCTCGTCTGCGGACCCTCAGAGAGACACAAAAAGGAAACACACGTCAAACGCTATCAGACACACACACTGTTCTTGTTTGTGCATTTGACCTCATTCTTCATCAGAACACAACCCGGCCCTAACCTTAACCCTCGTTGTGATCACCTGACCCTAAAAACCACCTTACTTTTTTGACTCCACAACCTTACGAGGACATTTAGATGCTGCAAGATGTCGCTCACACACATTTGCACCGCTAAAATCCATCAAATGGCATCTTTTCAGCTTGAGTGGGTGTCATTCCACATCTTCACCATTGTCATAAAACCCTCTCTTCCTCCTCTCCTGTGAGCAAATGAATAAAAGAGCAACAATAAATGAATAACTAGTTGTATGAATAAAAACAAAAGGTGACGTGACCAATATGAATGGCCCTCCGGATACTCTGTGTGTGCTCGAATGTGTGCTGCATGCTTATGTGAGTGGGTTTTATACATCTCCGTGTGAATGTGTGTTTCCAAGGGGGCAGAGGTGGAGTGCAGAGCTCCACTCGAGAGGCCTTGTTGGGCGTCAAGGCCTGGGGCTCGCCTGAAGGTACAGCCCGTCTGGAGGAGCCCTCGGCTGGGCAGCGGCTGAATAAAAGATGGGAGGGAAGTGTCAGTCTGGAAGGCTAGGAGTGCTGGGAGGCCCCCACGCCTCAACGCCAAAGACAAACAGATGCTAGCTGAGACACGAAAGAAAGGAAGAAAGACAAATTTCTGTTTGTCGAATAACTTCACTTCGGGCTGTGGCACTCACTGAGCATGAAAAAATATCAAGACGACCTACTGAGCTTCACCCCCTGTTGTAAAGCAACGTTTATTTTGTCTGGAGATTAAACATGATTCAACCCTTTAGATTACAACCGCCATTTATCAGTAGTGGAAGAAGTATACAGATCCTTTACTTATATAAAAATAGCAATATCACAATTTAAAAACACCACTGCCATTTATGACTGATGACTGACAACAAGCAGCATACTTTCTTAAAATTTGTTCAAGTCCAGCATGAGGAAATACTTTATTGTATGTAGAATGTAAAATAAAGGAATCAATGAACATTAAAAGTACAATAACTACAACTAAAAGTGGCCCAATCAACAGTAAACTTAGAGAAAATGTTAGAATTTGGGGGCATTGTTTCCTTAACAAAAATGAGTATAGAGTCATTACAGTGCAGTATTCATTTTAAATCCCTAATTTTCTCTATACAGTGTAACCTCCTCTCTCATTCTCTGTGCTGTAAAACACAGCCGTATGAGTCATAAGTGTGTGCTAATGAGTTGAGTGTGTGGGCAGGGACGAGTACTGTTGTGTGCGTGCGTGTTTGTGCATGTGTGTGTGCATGCTTTGCATTTGAATGGAATCTGAAGAGCCCCAATGTGTTTCACTAGCACCCTGCACAAACATAGCTAGTGTTTCATAGACAACTCTCACACCTCCTCAAGTGTGTGTGCGTGTGTGTGCAGGTATATGTGTGTGTGTTCAGACACATTATCAGCGATTGCAAATAACAAGGATGTTGGTTGTTTTTATGCTAACGCAAACACAGCTTGGAGGATTTGTTACACAGTGGAGGAAATCTTGCTTAAGGGTGAATATGAAAGACCCAAAGAGATATACTGGATATATTAGATTATTTTATTAGTTAATATAACTTTAGATATATTCACAGAAATAACTGAAGTAATTTTTGAGTGAAGAAAAGCTATTGTGAGTAAAAAGGAAGCCCAGAAATCGCATCTAAAGACAAAGAGATCGCTTTGTCTTTAGATGCCACAAGCCAAAAACGTTTGGTGCCACTGTATTAAATGACTGTATATCAGGCTTTGGCTTCACAAAAAATACTTGCTAGTAGCTTAAATTCATTGTTGGCTTTTGTATTTTCATGTAGTTTGTTGACAGCAAGCGGATGCTTCATCTGGAGAAAACACTTTCAGCTTTGATGCTTTTTTTGCATTATAGCCACATCATCAAGATAATTAGACGAGAGTAACTTGACTAAAGATCTAATTTGGTAGTAAGTCAGTGTGTTTCATCAAATCTTTTCAATTATGGAAGCTGTTGTCAGTCTATTGGGATATCCTGCTTTTCTTTGTTGTAACTGTCTGAAGAAAGTGTGAAAGAAAATACGAGAAGAAGAGAAAGATAGAAAGTGAAAAAAGATGATGGATATAAAAAGAGAGCAGAAAAATTAGGGATTTATGGGGGGAAAGTGAAAAGAATACATACTGGAAAAACAGATCACAGAAAGCTTTTGACAAATAGGGTATGAAAGGGAAATTAAGGAGGGGGGGATGAAAATAATAACAAGAAGGGCAGATGACAGGAGACAGAAGACAGAAAGCGATAGAGACAGAGGTGGAGGGAGGAGCACGTACTGCGTTAGTTATCTCGGCCTCTCAGTGTTAGCTGATAGAATTGAAGTGTTTAGCATATATGCTAATCATTCACACAGGCACCGGATTATCACTGCGCTCTGCCAAGAGTCCTCTCCCTCCGCCCAATCCCTCCATCCATTCCTCACATCCTCTGGCGATACCTTGCTCTTTACCTTTCCACTCACCACCCAGAAATCCCTCTCTTTATCTTCTTCTTTCGCTCTCCATCTCATTTCTCCATCCACGTTTTTCTCTTTTGTCCTTTTCAAAGTCTCTTTTCTCTTTCCGACCCTCATTCTATCTATTTTCCCCTTTTCTTTCCGTCTTTCCATCTCCCTCTGTTTTATCGATGAGCACTCTGGAAGACACGCTGTTCTGCAAGTCGAACAAGACACATCTGATGGATGCTCACACACACTTGCACACACACAGTGATCGGCTCAATGCAGCTAATAATAGATGATTGGTCATCATGGGTGGCGAGCTGAGAAAAGCACACAGTAGGAGTTTATAAAAATGAATATATTAGAGAGTGAAAGAGGGACAGGTTCAAAAGGTTGTTTTCAGCGCGAAGGGATCGAATTCAAGCTCTGAGGTTATCTCGCTCATCCACAGTGGCCGCTGTGCAAATATTTTACCAAAGATTTCATGGCAACACACGCACAGACTGCACTCATGCTTGAGCTTTTTCTCTCTGTGGCCCTGACAACCCACCACTACCACCACCACCACACACACATCCAGGCCAAAGTCCTTTAAAAGCCACAGGAGATTTTATGCTCTGTATCTGTCCACCCAGTTGATGTCATGGCTCCCATTTGTGGAAGCGATTTCAGGTCCTTAGCCAGATCAGTGGCCTGGGGCTTGGGTGGGTGGAGGGTGTGGGGGTGTTAATGGTTAAAGAGACTGCCCTTCAACACAGTGGTGGGGGGTTAAATGTTACAGGGGGGCAGCGCTAGACGAGCCGGTCCCTGACTCTGTCCAGGGATTATAGGTATTTTTTTGAGTCACAGCTGTGGTTAGGGGGCCCCAAAATGTTCTGGTGGTGTCCCTGCTTTAACTGCAGGAGGTGGGTGGGTTGCCCATTTTGTGATGTTTTCATTATTGATTAAAAAGTTGTGATTGAGAGAAGCTGGGTGATTGATCTTTATTCAAGTAATAGATACATTAAGGGGATAAGTCTGGCCAAATGCTATATTTTTATCATTGTCAACAAATCCCATAAAAAGACCAAAACTATATATATACTGTATATTCTTTACCTGCTTTTTCTTGATACACAATTTTTAATAACTATAATAATAACAAGCTTCATAATTTCTAACTTTTTGTATCATTTTAAAATAAGAATGTGTCTTTAATTTATTTCATTAAATAGTAGTAGTTGTGTTCATCATTAGCACAAAATGTATCAAAAACTCCTTCTGATACACTATGTGTATATTGTATTTTATTTTGAAAGGAACAGCACCTTCATCCTCGCCAATGACAGCTTTAGTGTTGATATTCTGGGATATTTGCTTGCAGTATGTCAGCATGTCAACAATGCATGTAAAAGGACACATGGAATGTAACCTTTTCCCAGACTCAGGTCCAGTTTTAAAATGCATTTATTACTTGATACATACAGTATTTATAGAAAAGAAACTGTCAGTAATTTGATTATAGCATGTCTGCTTCCTCAGTCACAACACTGCCACTGGCTACATGGAGCAATGGTATGGATACACACACACACACACACACACACACACACACACACACACACACTGATATGTATGTAGGCATATAGAGTATTTATAAATATGTGGATAATTATAATGCCTTTTGATTGCAGGGAATGATCTAGCATGGGAAAGCACACACACACACACACACACACACACACTAATTTTTGCTTATTATTCTTCTTTCATCGCCCTCGGGCTATCTGTGTCTTCTGCGAGACAGCGTTTCCTTAGATGTCAGCTATAATGGGCTTTGAACGATGTTTATGCACGCTTGAAATGCAAAAAAACAAACCTTGACCCATTAGTGTCCATCTGGATTTAACATATCTGTCTCCTGCTCTGAGATCGTGTTTCTCTCAAGGCTCAACCTCCACACGCAAACGTATTGTCGAACAGAAGTGTACTGACATACCCAGTACACACGTACAGACTGCAGAGGTGTATTCACAAACTAACACAGACACAGAACAAGACACAAACATATTGTAGATAAGGCTAAAACCTATGAATGGGATGCAACGGATGGATGTGATAACACTTGAGTTGGTCTAGTCAGAAAAACTCAAACATGCTGGCACATTCCCTGGGGAGTGCTTGTGTCTGCTCTGGGGTGCACAGTGAGATCAGCACCATGGACAGCGCAAGAGACAGTGCTGAATCAAAACTGAAGCAGCACGCCCCCCACCACCGCAGCCCCCTGCACTATTTTAAGTAACGCCCGCTAACTGCTGAGATCTGGGAACACTGCAACATTGCTACAACATAGTCAGACAGGGAAAGACTCAGTCAGATGATCAGACAGGTAGGTAGCAACAGTTTAGCCAGGTTGTCTAACCACTGTATTTGGTAGTACACCCAAAATGTCAGTAAGAATCCCTCACTGCATAGGAAAACTGTGCACGCACAGCTATGGTAAGTATGGTAGGTCAAAGTTGAAAGTTGGTCTATAAACTGTGATTCTCTCTTGCATATAAGTTTGATTTAATTCCCATGATTCTCTTGGGGCCCCTTGTAAGGATGTCTGGTGCAGCTTTGAGATTTACTGTCTCTGCAGTATGTACAGTTTCCTCTCTCTGCTGTTATCTCCCTCTGTCTTGGCATCTCTCGCTACCCTCCCACCCTGGACCTCCATCTTTCTGCCCACCATCCCATTTTATTTCTCTCTCTCTCTCTCAGTCAGGCTAGGCCTCTCGCCCTCCTTGCAGATAGTGGCAGACTACAGCAGGGTCCTGGTGTGAGGTCACAGGCAGCCTTCTTGTAGCATATGGACTTGTTTCCTTCCAAGAAAATCCCAGCCAGATGAGACCACACACATGCACAAGAGTATACACACACAGTACATCGGCAACCATAAGGATAAAATACAATATAAAGAAAACACAGATGTATTGTATGTTTGCAGACATACACTACACACATGCACACAACTTCAAATACACACATTCACACACTGGCAGTGGAAGTGTCTGAGATTAAAGAAAACCAGAAGCTATCTGATCTGGCTTCTCATCTTCTCTGTGACCCAGGGGCTCAATCTATTTGACTTGGAGTAATCTTGGTGTTAAGACACATACACACACACTCACACACACACTCACACACTGCACTCAATATCCCAGTAATCCACCGAAGACCAGCTCAAGAAGTGCGAGCGCACACATGAACACACACTCACACACTTAATCATGCACACAAGCAAAAATATGGCGTCGTCTCATAATCTGGCACAAACTCGCTGACTTCTTAAAGCACACGAAGCATGACGGCACACACACACACAAATGGTGGCCTATGCAAACACACACAAACACACACACACACACACACACACACACTCCAACAGAGCCTTGTAATCTTAATAAAGTGTCTGAAACACACACAGAAGTTAAGTGGTATCGAGTAATCTTTAGCGGGCTTCACTGTGAGCTCTTGGACACACACATGAGCATATGCAGGAGGACACACACACACACACACACACACACACACACACACACACACACACAGAGCTGGTAATCTTCCAGCCAGCTGAAGTGTAATCAAGAAGGAGACAGCCATATGTCTGAGGGTGCTGAGCCTTGGCCTCTCTCCTTCTCAACCGTCTCACTCTCACACAGTCTTTCGTTTTTCCTCTTCGTTCTCCGTCCCTGTCATCTTTTGATCTTTTTTTTTTTTGCTCTCCTTTTTTCTTCCTCCGTCACAATTTTTCTTTCATTTCCTGTCTCAGGGAAGGATAAGGTCGAGAGGAGAGCCACTTTCACTCACTTGACACTCATTTAAATGGAATAAAATTGCATAAAAAAGCATAAATATGTACAACTGGGTGCATTTATTTAGCTGGTTTGCATTACCACTGCATGTATGCCATGTCATCTTTTATTTACCACTCCAGTTCAGATCTCATCTTCCCTCTCTCTCACGTTGCAATAATCATCTATAAATTAATTATGAACGGAGGTGAATTTATATGTGTTTATATGTATCTAGCAGGCTGTTTTTATGTGTGTGTGTGTGTGTGTCCCGGTCCCCTGTGTGGAGACAGCTGGTGTGGCAGTGACCCTGGCTGGAAGGAAGCCTCATGCTTTTTCATGTCTCCCTTCCCACAATTCCCGGGGCCATTTGGGTCCTCGCAGGTTTCGAGTGCCAGTGGTTCTGAAAACAGGGGCGATTTGTTTTGGGATTGAGCTGGAAATTCACTTTTTGTCAGTAAAAATGCACTACATATATAAATAAACTCCTAAATAGGGCCTGATTCCAAAGATTTAGTTCAATTCCATAAAAGCAAAGAGCTAAAATGATTGTACCTCTCCTCTTCCAGTCTTTTCTTAATCCTCCACCCATCCGCTCCCCCCTGTCTGATGAAATGACCATATCTAATCCTTTGTTCCCCTTGGGAGAGATGTAACTGTATTAAGACAGTAAATCCATGTCCTTACAACTGCTACAGATGTCTTTCTTTATTATCCCCTCTCTTTCTCTGTCTCTTCATATCTTTTCTCTTAAATCTTCTAAATCTGTTCTTCATAATCTTATGTTTTATTTTCTAAGCCCCCAAAATGGCACATGTATAATCTCACATTATGTTTTTGTGGATTCTGCTTTGGTGTGTGTCTTGTGTCTGTTTTCTAATTCCTTATAGTTCATGTAAACAGTCTCTCAATGTTCAAAACCCCAAGAGCAGTCAGTCTGCTTTTCAGGAATTAAATAAATCTGCATATTCTTCTAATATGACAACACAGTGAAACATTATCAGCAATATTTGTCTTTTTAATGCATGATTTACAATGTGAGCTGTTAATTGTCACTGTGTGATGGGGTGAAAGTGATGGAGTGGATTGTTACCTTTACTTACAATATGGAGTATATGAACAACAACTGATACAGTAAACCTATAGGCCACCAGGGCGCCCAAGTCTTTACATTTTTTTATGGAAATGAGACGTTTATAGAACCCTGAGAAAACTACATTGCCAAAAAGCCTGGACACCTGACCAAATACCTGTCAAAAGTTAAAATCTTACAGATTCAGCTCAGCTCATACTCACTCATGAAAGGACTCTGGTGAACTGACTTCTGTTCATGTGTAAAATAACTTTTATCAATAATCATATTTCAAGATCTTCAGTGCAAACTCTGAAATTCATCCTTTGCTCCTGCTGAAGTGGGATGATGGGAAATCACTATTGTTCATCTGTTTGGCTTCAGCAGCTGATGCATACAGTACATCTTTATTATTCCCTCTTCCTGCCTGTCTTTCTTTTTGTCCATCTTGTAAGAGCAAAATTTATCACTACATATAACTTTGTATTAACCTGTTTTGAAGAACTGTTCTGATGTTTTCATCATGAAAGTTTCATCAAAGGAACATCTGGTGTCCCTGGTACATTTGAGGTTTGCTAAGAGTTTTTTGTGAGAAATAACTTGAAAGAGCTTGTTAGAGGAGGTGATAAGAGAACAGTCCTCCTTTCTGCGCTCAAGACAGATATGATTTAGCTCAAGGTTGAGCTATAAGTATGTGACTGTTTCTGGCCTTCTTGGTCAGACTCATGTAGTGTGTTAATACTGTATGGTCTCTGTCCTTCAGCTGAATAGATTGACTCTGTTTGCTCTTTATTATTCTACTTTATTAAATATACAAAATAGAACTGTTTGTTGTATCATCATTTTATTTGTTCATTTCTCCACAAGGAAATCAACAATTTCCACCACACATCTCTCTCCCCTTTCCAAGAATACAGCAGCTATGTGCAGATGTGACTTTTCTTCTTCCATTACACATTAGCCACTCATCCTAGTGGACGTGGAGTGTGTGTGTGTGTGTGTGTGTGAGTTTTTCCTTTGGAGTCTTTCCAGGTGCCTCAGTGCCACCCTGCTGATCAGACAAGCAGAAGAAATGCTCAGTGTTTTTCTGCTCCATCGGCTGCAGCCGCTGCTCCACTCCTGTAAGCAGGTGCCAAAGACGCAAAGCGCAAAGACCTCCAACAAACTGACTGATACGGCCTGGTCTTTATTTTTCCCAAGATTATTTCACCACGTATGTAGTCAGATTTTATCTGTGCGCGCTCGCAGATTCATCCAGAGTCTCCTTCATTACAGTTTTCAGTGTAATAATTAAGATATTCTTATATAAATCTGATTAGATTAAATACAAGTGAGTGAATTGTGTGTGTGTGTGTGTGGTGAGCACAGAAATGTATGTGTATTCCTCTACACTCCCCCCTGTCAGTTATTTGACAATATGCACACATTAAAGTAGATTAATTCAGTCAGGAACAAGCGCAACACACACAAAAAAGACTTGATAGAATGAGCAGCATACGCAGCGACATTTCCCCCAACAAACAACAGGAACGACTCACCTGGGATGCACCTAAACGAGTGTCATTTTATGTTTATGTGTGTGTGTCACCCGGATTCCAATTAAGAAATCTTGAATCCAAAGATGTGTGTAAGTCAAGGTTTGGAAAACATACACACCCACCTAGAGACACACACACACGCATTTTGCCGTATCCTTGCGGATGCAGCTGCAGTTCAATCCTACACCTGCCCCCGACCTTTGTGTGAATCTTATCATGCTTGTTGGCATGTAGCCTATGCCGATGGACTTAGTCCAAGGCCATTTGCCTCAGTGCCTTGGGCAGATAGATACACAAAAACTGACACACACACACACACACATGCAGTTGCAAGGGGCACCAGAGGTTAAAGAAGGAGAAAGGACCAGCTGCTAGCTTTCTAATGTTTAACAGCAAATAAGAGGAGATTTAGAGCAGTAAAGAGAGGGGATGGATGGAGATGACGGGATGTTAGCGAGAGGAAGAGGAGGAAGAAGAAGGCTTAAAGAAGGATGCAGGTGAAGGCTAGTCAAAAAGGGAGAAGCCAAGGGTTTTCTATTGGCAAAGGGAGGAGATAAAAGAAAAGAAAAATTGTTTTTGCAAAATCAACCAAAGTGTAACAATAAAGGATAGACTAAGCAGATAAATCTTTTTAAAAGTATCATTAGTCAAAAACATACTAAAATCTAAAAACACACAATCTCCTCTTTACTGTATTTTTATGCTATAGAGATAATTAAGTTATTGTTTCATTAATCTATAAATTAGGGAAGCGCATGTTAATTGAGCCGACAATGCAATATCAAATCAAAAGTCCTTTTTTTGGTAATGTTTGTAATTTTCTTGTATTGGGACGTGCTCGATAAACACATAGCAAGATACACAGGTTGACTTCCACACATTTTTTCAGAGTAATTACATGAACACAAGTTGCAATTTGCACATAGCTATTATTTTATAATTAAAATATAAGGATTACATGAAAATGTCTTTCTGTGTATTCTTCTTACCTTGAACTTACTGGTAATGTTAGTATTGTTTTATCAAAATGACACAAATGTAGAACAGTAAAAATAGAACAAGCAATACAAGAAACGTCTTTCAGAAAGACCTTTATGGACAAAAACACAAGCTGATCTGCTCCAACAGTGCGCCCAAGTTACCGTTCAGATCAATTGGACATCAAACACAGCTCAGTGTGTGAACTTTATCCTCTAAACGCCTAACACACACACAGAACGGCTGGTCAATCGAAGGCAAAGACAAGCACATAAACACACTCAGGGACACAGGGAAATACAAGAGACAGACAAGTAAGTTACACTAGACTTTTAAGCATACAAACCCCAAACAAACAACTTCAGTCCAGGAAGACACAGAACAAGGAGACATACTGAGTTTCAGGCAGACAGAAAGGTGTCATCATTGCTTAATTAAAAATGATACTGGTGACACATTTCTTTCCATCTCCACTAAAATACAGTATAGTCAGCCAATTTTCCATATGGAAAGGAATCTGTCCTCTCTTCCTGGGCGTGGACAGGGTAGTGCAGCACTGCTCTTTGTACTTCTACTGAAAAACAATGTGAAACGGCACTACTCTCACCTTTTGGACCTGCAGTTTAAAAAGAGACACTGCATGGAGAGGTTTCCACAGGAAATGGAATAAAGATATGTTGTGCTGGGATACCATATTTTGACCAGAAATGGGGGGATACAGACAGACAAACAGAAAGATACGTCAGCGTACAAAAACACACATTGCCACACAGATTGACTCAGACGGGGCAACAAAGATTCAGGGAACAAGGGAGTTGTGCAGACAGACGGTTCATAGGTCATTTACTCAGATCTACTGTGTTTTAGTATTAGCTAAAATGATTCTCCTCTAATTCCTGAGAAGCATTCCACATTATTAAGCTCTGCACAAACTCAAGGTAGCAAGGTGAGCTACATGACTCCTCAGAAATGAAAAAAAAAAACTATGACAAAGAGGAGGCACATAAAAAGAATTACCAACACAAATCTTTGCTGCAACCACAACCACTTCAAAACTAAACACATTTTATTTGAATCAACCATTATTCATATAAAATCTATCAATCTTATAAACACCTGGGGCCAGACGCAGGTGCTCTGATAAAGACACTAAATTACCATCTAAATATTGATTCAAGAAAAATATCAGTCCTGGTGCTGCTTCATCTTGTGTGACCTTCAATAGTAATGACCATACATTTCTGCTAGACAGAACCGGAAAACTTGGTAGGATGGCTGCTGAGTTCCAAAATTGGTTCAGGTCCTATATAGAAGGCAGGGGCTATACCATTTCAATCATTAATGTTAGCCAGTCACCATAATGTGTGGAGTCCCCCAAGGCTCAATTCTTGGGCCTCTATTGTTCAACTTCTACATGCTGCCATCTGAGCTAAATCCTGCAGAGCAATACGATTGCTTACAACAGTTATGCAGACGACACTCAGATTTACATATCTCTTGGTCCTATGGCTCACTGTGTGAATGCTTATAGCAATTAAATAACTGGATGCAGCTAAATTCTCTTGAGTTAAATAAAGACAAGACAGGAAACATTTTATTCCACAATAAGGAGTAAAAACTCAAAGTTAATGCATCCTTTAAAAATGAAAGGCAAAGATAGAAAACTTGGTGTCTTCGTGAATTGAGATCTTAGCTTCTGCAGCCAGAAGTCTTTTCTTATGTAAAACAAACAGCAAGAATCCGAGCTTTAATGTCCACACAGCATTTGGAGGAACTCATTTATGCCTTCATTTACAACAAAACGGATTGTGCTGCTTCTGCTAATATTCCAACAAGAACTCTGCACACATCTCACATTCTTAAATCTTTCCACTGGTGGTTTTGTTACTGCTCCATTTTGAAGCATGGGGCACGACTCAATAACGAGGTGTGCCTATTTTCCATTTCTAATTTGAGGAAGATCTTGTGCGTCAATGCTTGATGACAAAGGGAACTCCTGGTGAGCCGCCAGTGGGTCTGTTCAGAAAAGCTGAACTCTGGTTATCCTTTGGCCCATTGTCAGAAATACATTTCTCTGAGCTTGTTGAGCATAAAAAACATTACAGTTCTTGGTATTTGGTCCAAGTGCCAAAAGTGTGGATTTGGCATTGGGATTAGTATTCTAGTTTTAAAATACTGAAATTGTCAGACTCTTAAATGTATTGTGTTGTACTCTTTATTAAAAGACTATTTCCACATTGACATTGTTGAAAAGCCAGTTTAAAACTTGTTACAGACACAGTGGCCTGGTGATTTCCTCACATGAGATGTGTATAATGGGTGCTGACAGATTTACTCTTCCTGATGTATAACAAACTAGAATGCCCACCACACCTACTGTATGCGGGTGCATTCACATGAATGCACACAAATTTACAATCTACAAAGTCACGTACACTTACTGGCTATAAGTCAAGCCTCGTAATTTCAGCACAGGAAACACAAGGGTTGTCTTAAAACCTGCTTACCTCACGGTAAGCCCCATGAGTAATACACAGCGGTGTTTTTATAGTGGTATTGTTCTGCTATTTGGACAGTTCAGATGAAGTTCAGGATACAGTCCGGACACTGGTGCGTGCCTTCCAAAGACTGCTAACTGGTGTTAGCCAAGAGACAGTCACAGATTAAAGCAAAGGTTTTGGTGCTATTCATCATGTGAAAAAAAGGCAGCCAATCTACTACTGCAACATGAATTTCATAAAAACGTTTTTTTTAAAATGGTTCTGTTCAAACGATTTTACAATATATAAAATGCGTATATACAACTTAATGATGCTTTCAAGAATACAATGGATATCAATTGCAAGCTCAGTCAGTCAAGTGAAAACGTCTCCAACTAGAGTCATTCTCCTACAATGCTTCCTGTGCAGGGTCAGACAAGAGGTGAAACAACTTTTACTTCCTGTGTCAAAGGTCGGGGGCAGGTGTAGGATTGAACTGCAGCTGCATCCGCAAGGATACGGCAAAATGCGTGTGTGTGTGTCTCTAGGTGGGTGTGTATGTTTTCCAAACCTTGACTTGTAACCATACACACATCTTTGGATTCGAGATTTCTTAATTGGAATCTGGGTGACACACACACATAAAATGACGCTTGTTTAGGTGCATCCCAGGTGAGTCGTTCCTGTTGTTTGTTGGGGGAAATGTCGCTGCGTATGCTGCTCTTCCTATCAAGTCTTTTTTTGTGTGTGTTGCGCTTGTTCCTGACTGAATTAATCTACTTTAATGTGTGCATATTGTCAAATAACTCACAGGGGGGAGTGTAGAGGAATACACATAAGTTTCTGTGCTCACCACACACACACACACACACACACACACAATTTACAATTGATTGAACCAACTCAATACACTCACAGACAGTGCCGGCTTGAAGCAGGAGGACATGAAGCAGGAGGACACAGCCCATGGCAAGGTGATTGAGAGAGCAATGAGTGTGTGTGTGTGTGTGTGTGTGTGTGTGTGCTTGGCTGGCAAGAACAACTGGTGACATCTGCAGATGAGTGGCATTAAAGACAGACATGAAAGGCACATTTTATGTACCTGTCTCTCTTTTCTTTGTCCTGCTGCTATTGATATTTATTTTGTCTGTCTGTCTGTCTGTCTGTCTGTCTGTCTATCTATCTATCTATCTATCTATCTATCTATCTATCTATCTATCTATCTATCTATCTATCTATCTATATCTATCTATCTATCTATCTATCTATCTATCTATCTATCTATCTATCCCCCTCCTCTCTCTCAGATGTGTCGGGGTCTTTAGTAGTGTGATCCAGAATTGCCTGCCGCTGCTCTTTGGGCTTCAAACACACAAGGTGAGATCAGCACACATGAAACGATCATAGAGAGGGACAAAAAGATGGGGGGGGATGTGGGGAAGGAAAAAAATCATAGGGAGGCTAGTGGCAGGACAGGATGAAAGTAAAGGGGGGTTGAAGAAGGGAAGGGAGGAGAGAGGAAAGGAAAGGACAAGGGAAAGCTCCAAAATCTGAATGTTAACTATGTTTATAAACCACTGATAACTTTGTAATTTTAAATTTAAATGCAAGAAGCTATCAAACCGAAAACATCCTTTTCTTAACATCGATATTTGCTTGTTGTCTTTCTTCAGGGTTTAGCGCAGCTCTGCACAAAATAAATTACGAAATGTATACTTACATACCAGCTCCTCTTAGGAAATTATTAGCAAGATTTCCAGGAAATTACTAGGAAAATAAATGCCCCATAAAATAAGGCTTTACCAAAATTATTTCTCAGAGCAAAGAACAATCTGAACATCACACACAAAAGGATGAAATGTCCTTTTAGTCTTGCTAAGACATCTTCTGTCACAAGAAGTTCAAGAAACCTACCAAAACTCTTTAAAACGTTCACCTTAGCCTAGCAAGGACAAGCGAAAATCAAAGGATTTTTACACGTCGAAGAAGCCACTGTTCTCATCAGGATAGTTGTTTTAGTTGTGAGAGTTTCTCTGTCTGCCTCGCAGCAGTTGTGGCCGTAGCGAAGCTCTGGGCAAAGGGAAGTGAAGGGCACTGCTAGCTCAAGGCAAAGCCCAGTAGGTAGCATGACTCACACAATACAGGTACGCACAAACATACACACACAGGCGTCAGCTCACTTTTACACTAACTGCACCTTTGTTGTACTTTTACTTTTAATTGTACATGTTTTATAGAGCACAGTAATTGGTATTTTAGCATCTTAAATGCTCCTTTGACTGGACACAAAACACGCCACAGGTGTGGAGTTTACAATGCAATTTTAACAGCTCAGTAGAAAGGTCAAACTGCATCTTCAGCAGTGAGTTTTGAGCAACCAGTGAAGCCCAGGAGTAAAATCTACTTGATACCACCATGAAAAATCCACACAACTGCATTTGAAATGTCCAATGTCTAAACTGTCAAAAGGTATCACACTCATATCCTTTCACACATTTTTGTGCATGTATTGTATCCACCTTTTTTTCAGTTTGTACTGCAAACAACAAAAATGAAAATTCCACATAAAGAGAGTTTAGAGTCAGATGAAAAAAAAAAGTCAGCCATTCGCTGACTGAAATATCAAATTGGCACAATGCTGTCACACACCACTCCTCAAAAAATAGAACAGATTGTGACTGATCAAATTACATGTTTTAATTATGCAACATTTGAATTGAATCCTACTTGATCAAACACAGGTACATGTAACAGTTTGTGTGCTTTAGTAGCATTTGGCGTCCATAACTACTGCATGGGATTTTGAGTGCTACAAGCTTTCTTGTATTAGCTATTAGTGTTGAATTACTCTAGTGTGACTGTGCAATAGATAGCAGCAGAATGTATTTATAAAAAAGTTGAAGATTAAGAACTAACTGGCTCTTTCAGGAACAGACTGATATGCTGCGGGAACTGGAATTTTGTCATTGTTGTCGTCATTTCTGTTGTTGGATCTGGTCCTCGACGCTGCTGATAACTGAGATAATTATGCTAATGCTAACGGCACTGCTAGCCTGCCTAGGTTCACGGTGTCAGCGTTTCTCACGTGAACTGAGACACTCCGCGAAATGTCAGCCTCCGCCTCGTGTGTGTGTAAGTGTGTGTATGTACGTGTGTTGAAGAGAGATGGCTTGAGATAAAGGAGAGTCGGCCACAAGTGCGCACATGCACCCTCGCACATGCACATTTGCATGCTTTACCACACAAACACACACACACATACACCAAGCTCAGATATTAATTAAAGTTCATTGCTTCAGTAATTAGCAGGGCAGGATAATAACAATATGTGACTTATTGCCCCCCCAGGTTCAGCTCTTCCTCGAACTTTAATTGAATGAGCGACATTAAAAACTTCAGAGGCCATTTGGCAAGGTTGACTAAACAGTCGTAAACACTAAAGGAAACACTTCAAGCACAGGCGACAGGCTTCTCAAAAACCATAAAAAGTGTCCTCTTCCTTTAGCTCTAGGGAAGCCATAATCCAAATTGAGTAAGTTTAAGTTTCACACTTTGGGCCCTGAAAAATGTACAAGTTACCGGTTTATTAAGAACAAATCTACAACCTTTTAGAAAGCACAGCTCTGCAAAGACAACCAGAAGAAGAAACGTTTTTTTTCAGGTTTTGTTAACAGTGCATCAGAGTTGAATCATCACCTTTCTGTTTATTGGATTGCATTATATTGTACAGGGCTATCTAATAAACTGTATAAATATACTAATGTCTGGCAAATTTAACAACTCCGGATTAGGCCTGTGATTTTCATGTTTTTACCAAAATCCACTTAAAGATACACCATAAAACATCTGCTTAAACTGATATTTGCACAAATACTATGTCCCAACCCACCCGAAAATAGTGTTTTCTTCTGCACAAAGACACTCATCCCTGCAGTTAACAGTAAACAAGCTTCTCTTGCAATATTTGCAGCTCATAAAATGTCTCCAGTAATAGAAAATGCCAAAGAAAAAATGGGGAGGAAGCAAATATTAGCTGCTGATTATGTACTACAATCACTCAAAGTAAGTTTTTAATCTTTTTAAAGGAAGAGGTCAACATTTTGCAGAATACGATCGATATCCATCTCAGTTAGACTAGAGGCAGGTGAAAACAGCTAACCTGGTTCCATCCAAAATGAAAACTAAAGCCTCTAAAGCTCTGCACTTGACGCACAGACATGAGATTGATATCAATGTTTTCTCATCTTGGAAACAAAGCAAATAAACGTATATCCCCAAATGTTGAACTATTCCTCTCTGATTTTCACTTGAATTTGTATTTTGTCATTTATTGATTTTTAAATTATTATTTTTTAGAATTGAAAATCATGAACCCTGCCAATTACCTGTCTCCATCTTTCACTCTCTCTCTCTCTCTCTCTCTCTCTCTCTCTCTCTCTCTTAATTCTTTTCTGGCTCGCTCTGCCTTTCTCTCTCTCAGCATCAAGCCAATCAATCCTCATGCCTTTTGTGGCTCTGCTGTCTCGTCCTAAAATCTTATACACACACACACACAGATAGGCACACATACACCCTCATGTACACATATACAACGGCATGCACACAATTACATACACACACACACACACAGCACACTGTTTCTGCTGTGCCTTTGTGCTCCTTTAACCTTGAGGTCTGCAAGCGCCCAACTGTGATAATCTCTCAGACTGCCTTCATTACCGTTATAGGACACACACACACACGCAGAGACAAGCATCAAGGAAAAGCACATACATTCAAGCCCCCCCACACACACACACGTACATGAGCACGCACACACAGGCCTGGTAAGAGGTGGAACATTTAAAAGCCATCTTTTTTTTCTCACTATTGACTTGGATCAGCATTAGGCTCATCAGATAGTCAGGGCAGTGCTGTGTGTGTGTGTGTGTGTGTGTGTGTGTGTGTGTGTGTGTTATTGGCTGTCCTCCCCCTAACTGGCTAGACGGACACAGCCTCCAGGAATGTCAAACCTCCAACCTGCATTCTGATGTGGACACCAGCAGTCACTTGTACACCGTCGCCCACCGTGCATTATTGTGTGTGTGTGTGTGTGTGTGTGCGCTTTACTCATCTTTTGCACAGTTGTCTGAGTGACAGGCCCTGGGCGTCGTGGTAACCAGACAGGTACAGAAACAAAGTGGAGAGATGGGGAGGAAACTTTCAACAAAACATCATTAGCTAATCGGTGTTTGGTGTGTGTGTGTGTGTAAATGTGATTCTGACAAAGGTCCAAAGCAGAAAATTTACTTTGACATTTGGTTAAAACGTGCACAAATTTTAAAAATATTTTTACTCCTAATATGCGGCAGCAGGTGCATGTGTACATATCGGAGAGGTTGGACTGTACAGTGTGTGTGTTCGTGTGTGTTCTTGTGTGTGTGTCTGCCCTTTAAGTGCCAGTGACAGTGGCTTGGCATGCAATCTGCCCTGCCAGTCAGTCACCCTGCCACTCTACCTTTCTCTTTCATTCGCACTTTTCCTCGCCTTTCATCCCTCTGTGACGCAACCTGTGGTTTTGGAGAAAGTTTTGAATGATTGATTCTTTCATCTTTTTACCAGTGTGTGTGTGTGTGTGTGTGTGTGTGTGTGTGTGTGTGTCAGTCTCAATCAATTGTCTTTGCCTCAGTCTGCTTCCTTAATCTTTCAAAACTGGCAGAGTGAAAAAAAAAAAACCTTGACTTTTTCTGCAAGTTCCTGCTTACAATTCAGTACTGAACAAAAAGCCGAATGAACACTGGAAGTCATTATTAAAAATAAAAATGGAAGATGCAAAGGGGTTATGACCTAAAATTGGAGAGCAGCACTAATATTAAGGCTGTAAAGGCTCCTTGCTTTTAGTAAAACCAGAAAAATTTAAGCATTAAGCATTCTCTGAACTTCTAACTTTTGTGATAGTTGTGAAAACATTTTTTTCCACTAAATCAAGTCTTTCCACATTATATAGTATAAAGTAACTGCTGGTAGCTCATAGGCACATCAGCATTACAGTACGCAACAAACATGATGACCATAGCAATAAAATAAGATTCATTTTAGTGAGGAGCACTTGGGTCAGTGCCATTGTGCATTCATGTGAGGTAATAGGAAAATAACTTACAATAAAAGCTAAGGAGATAAGTAGAATCCCTTTAGATTTCTCAGTGCAAGCAAATCCTTCAAAATAAATCTCTTTACAGCTACAGTACGACTATAATTGAAACTTTCAAATTCATTCAAACATTCAAATTTACAATAAGAAGTAAGGAGGGCAGCAGTAGAATACCTTTTCCTTAAATGCACACAATTTACATCAATTTGCTAATTAAAACTCTTTTAACCCTACACTATATGTCTGTAAACTACTCAAAAGTGGGTAAGGTCATGAGGAATACATACAATGCTGATGACAGAGAAATACCACAGGAATATTTCAAAATATTATAGTGATATTAGAAATGACATTAAAGAATAAACCTGAATGAATGAACCTAATGAACCATAGTGTTTCTGTTGGTAAGTATGATTTGTTTGTCTGGAAGGTGATGGATCTCAGTGGTGAACTGGAATAAAGTTCTGTTATCTGTGATGTGGCTCATTGAATCAATACCTGACATTCTGGTACATGGACAAGTTTCTTACATACAATCGCTGCTTTTTCCACCAGCCCGTGCCGCCGTATCACACCATAGTGGAACAAGAGCCTTAAGTGTGGCTTCTTACAAAAAAATCAATGTAACTTTTAAATGGATCCACGCAACACCTAGAAACCTAAATAAAGAGGGCATGGGTGCATCAGTGAGCATATGTTCGCAGAAAAGGCATCTGGTTGGTAATTCTTTCACAATAACATTTGTTACAACTTAGACTCGCTGATGGAAAATGATCCTTACAACCGGTTAAATTTGTCCTAGTATTTCTGAGCAATACAAAACGATCTTGAAACGGTCACACACCTTCTTTACAAGCTCAATCAATTTAAGAGAAAAATAAGCCTGCTCACAATTCATAGCTAGATAAAAAGAGTTCACATTATGAGAAATAATTTCAAAAAGACATAAAAGACAAGGCAATGACCTAGACAGTTACAATTGGAGAATCAGTGAAAAAAACTTGCAGAAGAACTGCTGCGAGATTGGCGCCACTGATGGGACTTTCTTCTGACTTTGGACTAAAGAGCTTTCAATTACATTTTTTTATATCCCAAGTTTGATTGAGAAACCTCTTCATCTCTTCATCCATTGAAGAAAAACAAATAATTAAATTCAAACTTTCTCACCTGCAGCCGTAGACAAAAATCTTCTGTTAAGCCTTCCAGGGCAACTTTCTCAACCTTTGGAACAGCATTTAAAGCCGTATAAATGAAATCTACCATAAACAAAAACATGTAAAAATCGAGGATGAGTGAACCGAGCCAGTTCAGTGTACATGTATTTAGACACAAAACGCCAATCTTTTCTCAATGCCCTGACAGCATCCTTGGAGAGATTTAATTTTCCCTCAAGTGCCTGCCTCCCATCTCTTAGAAAAGTATGTTGTCGCTTCTCCACAAGGTTCCTCCACTCGGAGGACGCGTCTCTCTTCACTCGGAGTTGAAGTGTCTAATCTTCTGTGTCTCAAGGTCAGCATTTGTATGCACTCTTAAGGGTCTTGATTCAAACAAATGAGAGAAGAAAATTAATCGGAGGCAATGTATGAAGTGTTGAGGGTGTGTGTGTGTGTGTGTGTGTCGTGTGTGCAAACATGACTGCAAATTATTGTGTGTGTGTCCAACTGGAGTCGGTGGAGGCAGAGCTCAGCTGCTCAGGTCCTGGGCCTGATGGGATTGAGCGAGGGATGAAAGAGAAAGATAAAAGATGGGGAGAGAAAAGGTGAAAGAGGAAGACCGATCAGAGCGGAACATTGTTCTCTTGATCACAGTCAGAAGGTTGGGTGTGTCTTTGTCTCTGTACATTCCTGTTTGCGTGCATGTTTGCGTCCAATGCAATTCTGTGGCTGCATTTTTTTGTTTTTTAGGACACCAAGGTTCCAGCTCCATACAAGGATGCTTGTATCCCAAAATGACATGGGGAACATGGAGAACATGGGGAAACGTGGTGAGGATGACCTGCATTTAACCTCAACATCTACTTCTAAAGTGCCTTTGGGCAAGACATTTAAGCCATTTAAGACATTTAAGTCCAAATTATGACCAACAGCAGAAGAGTGCGGCTGTACAGAAAAGCAGGGTGTTGAGGAACAACACACACTAAATTCTAAAGCTTTGCGGTTATAATAAAAAGGGTGTAACTCCTTTGTGAAATGTAGGTGCTTTAACAGGCATAAAAAGGTAGGTTTCACACTGATAAATATTATATACTTTTGTTTGTTAAACTTCATTTTCAAATTCTGAATGCTAAAAAATTGTAGTAGCTGATGACTGTACGGGAGCTTAAAAATGTCAAATAAAAAAAAAGATTCTTGCCAACGTTAGTTAATTAAGCTGTAAATCCTTAATCACAAGGAAAATTAGATAAATAGAGAGCTGAGTGGTGAAAGAGAACAGGAGGGGCACATTTTCATCCCTGTCATCCATCCATCGCTCCCTTCCTCCTCTCCACTTTTTATCCTCCGTTCCCTCACATCTATTATTCACCCCATTTGGCAGCCAGGTTCACACCTAAATAAACCTCCAACCATGTTGTGTCTCCCTCCCTCTATCATGTTCTCCTCATTTTATCCACGCCACTAGGTGGAAAACAGTGGATGCTATAGCTACAGTCCCACTGGCTATAGTAATATGCCAACTGCTAACCTTAACTGTTAAATATTGCTAACCATCTCTAACTCTTTACCAGCGTTGATCTAGCCATTATTCCAACTCTAACCAGACCCAACGCCTGACCGCCGAAGAGTCTTTACATTCTCAACACAAGGACGTACTAGCGAACACACCCAGAGAATAAGTGGGGCATTATTAAGTCGTGAGTCAGCCTGTTTAGGCCGACAGCTCAGGAATCAACAGATCACAGAACAGTTTTCTGCTTGCACACACACTCTGGTCCCATCTGCTAAAATATTAAGTGTGTGAGTGTGTGTTGCCCTGCATTTTGAACACGGATATATAGAAAGATGCATGAAGGATTAAAGGAATGAAATTACCATCATTAAGTAATTTTTGTTGTCTCTGTCTCTCAGCTGCTGCACTCAGTTGGAGTTGAGTTTAAAATCAACTGTGATGTCATCTATTACAAGCGTGTTGGCATGTCAAAGTGACACACACGCGCACCGACACATTCACATTCAGAGCTAACACTAGGTTTTCCCACATGTGCCGACTCCAGATGGCCTCAAAGAGACAACGGGTAATGCCAACATCATACACACACACACACACACATTTAAGCGCGCACACACATACAAAGTAATGACCCACCCCTGAGACCCCTCTAACCAGGTTTCATGCAGGGATCAAAAACAAAGTATAAAAAAAGAAGGCTAAATCAAAAACGGATGGTGGCGAAGGCTTTACAGAGAGGGAGAGACAAAACGACCTCCCTTACAATAAGAGGAAAAATGGAAAGATCTTTGTGAGGGCATCAAAGCAATGCCAAGAGCGCCACACACACACACACACACACACACATGCACACACATGCACACACACTAGAAAGACAATGAACAAAATGATAATTAAGGTCTCCAACCTGTCAGTGTGGTTGCACCTGAGGAGGAGGTTCACTCCTAAAAAGGGAATTCCCTTGAAATTAACTCTTCTTTAAAATTAGATATATCCCTAACGTGTACATTTTAAAAAGTATATATTCACTGCAATGTTTATGCAATGTATTTTTATGGTCAAGCACTCCAGTGTAGATCCTGGCGTGGCAGCTTGGGAGGGGCCCCTAAATAAATGATGATGAATTCCAACACTTGAGACTTTAATGACACAAACATGCACATCTTCCTTTTAACAAGGGGAGAAAGCGCAATAGCTCACAATTTTAACTTTCTGTCTAACAGAATCATTTTAACAAATCAGACACTGTAAATACTATATATAAAAATATATATAAAAAATCAACAAACTACTACATAGAAGCTTGGCTCTTATATGCTCCTTGCAAGCATTTGATTGTACTGTAGTACTGTGTAATAGGTAATATATAAATATATATATATAAAAAGCACCAATGACCAATAACATGAAAAACACTCTTTATACAAGTCAAGTGCTCTGTAAGTTGTTGTTGTCCCTCACTCCCTTTGTAGGAGTGCTCTGACCTTTCTGAGCTGGTAAAGCAGAGCAAACATTAAATGACACAGCTAATTGTTTCACCCCAGAGTCCATTCTGTCTCTCTCATTCCTCTTTACTTCGACCAGTCCCTTCCATCATTTCTCTCAATTACCATCTCCTTATGCTCTTTCTCGTGTGTGTGTGTGTGTGTGTGTGTGTGTGTGTGTGACCTTCCTGAACTGTATGGCCATTTATGGAGATTAGATAAAGTTGCCTCTTGCGTGACTCATTGGCATGCATTAAGCGGAGAGCAACAATACGCACACATACAAACACACGCACGCAAATGAACATGCACACGAAGACCATCTTAAATCGAGGATATAGGACCAAATTAAAGGTAAAAGCGCTCTTGTTTTCTTCTTTTGTGAGACATCATCTGTTTTTCAAAAAGCCATGTTCAGTGTCCTTTTCCCCCCTCTCTAATGGATTTTTGATTTTTCCAGAGCATGCAACACAATTAGCTCGTCTTTCTTTTTATTAATGACACATTTACTCTTTTCTTTCCCCTCGCTGTTGTTTATTCTTGCACTAAACTGGAGAGCGAAGAGGTCTTAAAAGTGCATGCCATGTGTGTAGCTGTGTGGCAGCGTGTGTAATTTGAATATTAGGGCACATTCATTTTGATTTTGATTTTTTATAAAACCTATAAATTTATCAGCGTTTATGTTAAATAAAAAAGAGATGAACATCTAATAGAAAGCAAAACAATGGCAAAAAAAATCAAGGTAAAAATCAGATTTTTAAAATATGATTTGCAGTCAAGACACTGTAGTTTAACCATATATTGTTTATTAATAAGTAAGAGAGGATGATGCATAATCAGCTGCTTATTTGCATTTCTCCCCATTTTTCTTTTTACTATTATTATAAGCATTTATAAGCACAAGGGACCTTGTTTAGTGTAAACTGAAGGGAACAGTCTTCTTAAAGTCTTCTTTAAACCAATTAGGAATTTTGAAAATCTCTGGGTTTTGTGGGTCATTAGGGTTGTTGATGTCCAACTACACAGGCAAACACATAAAAGGCAGAGAGGGACAGTTTTACATGCATGATACGCCGTACTTGTGACCCTACCACGAGCATTCAAGAGCACCATAGGGCTCAAATTTGCGAGGGGCAATCATTTGTGAAACGTGACTCTGCCACCATTTGTGATACGATGAAAGTATATCACACGTATCACACTGAATGTTGATGAGCGATACGTACATAAAGGAAAGAAGAAAATTAATAATTACAAGGAACAGCAACCTCTGCGCACCTTGCACTGGCACAACTGACATCTCCATACAAATAGCGAGACCTTCCTCCCACTCAAAAACATGAGCAGCAGAAGAAAGATGCATCGAGGCAGTAAAAGAACTGAAAACATGAAATCTAAACCAGCCTATGACCTTTTTTATGTCCTCTCAAAACCTTTTTGTCTTGACAAGCTTTGTTGCAGTTATAAAATGCTTGTTGATGTGAGTTCATAAACATTTGTGTGCTGTGTGACCCTGCAGGGGTTGAATCACAAAGATAATATACATAAAGCAGGAGCGGACGTGTTCAATATCATACTGTGTGCCCCTGTGAGTGCTGCACCTATTCAATGTGTAAATGTATATATACAGTCTGTCTATATGCCCATTGTATCAGCGCCTGCATGCTCCTGTCTCTTGGTTTTGGTGTGTGCGTCCATGTATTCGCAGTCCAGCAGGTGCTCATGGCCACAGTCAGTGTGTGTGTTTCACAGCTAGCTATGGTGAGGAAGCTGACATTGCCATGCACTGAACCACACGTCAAGGTCAGCACACATACACACTCATTTTAGTCTGTTTTTATTGACATTGTCTAAGAAACAAATAAGGTTTAGGCAAACTTTCATTGCAAATAAACTGGATAAAGACTGGATTTTAATTGACTAATGGGGGTGGCACTCTTTAGGGTTTCAGAAAGAGCTGTGAGACCAAACTTCAGCAGGATAACATAGGTCACCCTCATTCCTGCTACGAGATTCATAAGGAAGAAGAGGCACAGCCACGTACTGACAGGACCAAAATATTCAGGTTGCCCTTTTTCACTGCAATCATTTTTCTGAGAACCAGGGAAACTGTTTAGGACCTCATGAACTGTACATGCATTTTGCCCGGAAGAACCAGGGTCAAAACTTAGTTCCTGCACCATAGTTCATGTCCACAAAAAAGCCCCTGCTCTGGATGTATTTTAGTACTTTCTAATGGTTCTAACTTGGAACTGATTTGCACATGATGTAATTGCCCCATTCTCAAAACTGCACTCAGAAAATGAGTTACAATTAATTTGCAATAAAACAAATGCAGCCACAACAGAGATAATTTCGGGACACAAACATTCGTCTGAGGGTACCAAAACAGTAAGGATGAGGGGATCTGGTGCCTCAACAGACGAGATATGTGCTGATGTTGGAAGAAGAGTAACAATAAAAATGTGGTAGAAATGGCGGCTGCAAGCAGAAACAAACAAAAAAAAAAAAGTGAACTACTTTAACTACCAGCTTCTCCTAAATGTTTCAAGCCTTCCCACCTGTTTCACACTTGGCTCTTCAATACAATGCTTCACTTGGCCTTTGCGTTTAAGAGTCTTCTTCATATGCTGGTTTATAATTCATCCTCCCCACCAACAAACACTTGCGCTTGCATCTTTTGTTCCCCCTCCCTTTATCCCTTGTTGTATTTTCACTTCTTGTCTTTCACCATCCTTCATACTGATTCCTTTCAACACCAGGTGCAGCTCTGTCATTCCCTCATAGCTCTGTAGCTCTGCTACACAGAAATCTACTGAGAAACTCACACCAAAATACAGACACCCAAATGAAATCAAGCAGAGCTTCCCTCATGGGTCCATGTCCCACTTCCTCACCAGGCAGTACATGGCCATACTGCCGCCGTGCGACTGATGGACTTCTGGCACAGAATAGCAGAGCGGCGGACACAAAATCCCTCTCAAGGAGCAGATGCTTGCTTCCTCTTGACATATGCCCCTGAGATGGAGCAGGGTGAATGGGAATTGGAAGGGAAAGCAGGGGATATTAGAGGGGGAAGAAGGAGGGTGTTAATCTGGAGGAGTGAGGAGAGAGCAGAGGTTATGAGGATACAACAAGGGAAATGGAAGTAGAAGAGTATGAAGTGAAGAATCTGAGGAGCATTCTCAAGTTGTTTTATATACTTATGCTTCTTTAGATAATGTGTTGCATATTCAAAATGATGCTATGCATTTTTAATGCTTAATTCAAAGACAATGTTGCCACTATGACTGAGTCAAATGTTATACTAACTGTCAGACTGGCATGTAGGTTATGTTGAAGCCCTTTCGAGGCCATTAAGGATGAGGATTTAAGGAAAAGCTCTTACTTTCTAATAAATTAGAGCCAAGGGCATGGGGCCAATGTCAGAGAATGAGTTTAAAAGAGAGAGCAAAAGAGAGCCAGAGAGGAAAGTGAGCTCCTTCTCAGCTAAAGATGAACAGATGGTGTTGGGGAGTGAAAGAAGAGATACGAGGGGATGAGGCTGGATGAGGCAAGAGAGAAAGGGATGAGGGGATCACTCTTTGCATCATTTCTACTCTGCAAATATGCTTGACAGGTGACCAAACTCCATTACAAAAGGAATGCATTTACAGTATTTTACTCCACATGGAGACAGAAATTAAATTATTTGTGTTGGTCAATTAAAGATATGGACAAGTTACTCAGGTTACTACTGGCTTTTGATGTCAAAAAGGTATTGGCAGTGGCATTTTGTGAAAAATGGACAACAAAAATAAATATCAATAGTCACTTTGAATTGATTTGGATATTTTTGAAGGATGGAAATGTACATGAAATGAAGGGTCATGATCTGTATTCAGAACCAGAATGTTTCATCAGTGGCTCTTTTCAAAGACTTCACATTAAACTGGCCTTGGTGTTTCAACATTGACTAAGCGCCCAAAGAAAGAGAAAAAAGTAATAACCATTTTAAAAAAAAATACAAGAAAAACATACTTTCTTACTGAGATCTAGTAGTATTTAGTCATGCAGGTAGTTCTGGTTTTATTCCCTTGAGTTTTGAGATATTCATCTATGAGATTCTTGCTGCTGCCTCAATACACTGACGATAATTGGAATTGCATGTTTGATGCTCACAGAATCAAACAAGACTAAGAGTCTACAGCCATGCTAGCTGTTCTGTGAGGCTGTACAGCAGTGCTTTGAGCTAAATGCTAACACTAGCATGGCAACATGCTCACAATAACAATGCTAACAGGCTGATGTTTAGTAGGTACAATGTTCATCATGGTTACCATCTTAGTTTTGCGTGCTAGCAGTCTGTTGTCCTAATAATCACTAAACACAATGTACAACTGAGGTTTATGGAAACGTCATTCATTTGGTCATAAACCAAAGTACTGGACAAATTCAAATTTTGACCTGATAATGGAGATAGATGCAATGTCAGGAAATCACCAAAGTTATTACAATTGATCCTGAGGGGAACACGAATGTCTGCACCAAATTCCATGGTAATCCATCCAATACTTGAGATATTTTACAAAAGACCAAAGTGAGTAGGGTCCATCCACTTGAGACTATTAATGTTTGTACAAAGTTTCATGGCAATCCATCAAATAGTTATTGAGATATATCAGTCTAAACCAAAGTGGTGGACCGACCGAACGACCAACAATTGACCATTACACAATTCAGCAACAGAACACAGTTTTTTAGATATGAGCATGTGTGTAATTATGGCCACATTAAACTAAAACTCTCTGCATGGCTAGATGCCACAGAGTTTCTTTTGTAATTTAGGTCAACCAACCTTTCAAAAGGAGTTTTGTTCTCTCTCTTTCTTCCCAGCTTCTCTTATTCTCAGTAATTTATCTATTGCGCACCCTCAACTCTTATATTATATCTTATCTTATATGTTTGTCTCCTTGTCAGATTTGTCCATTGTTTGTCATTTACTTTGAGGTAACAAACGCACAAAATACTGTATATACAGGCATTACACACGTACTTGCACACACAAACACTTCCCACATCCAATGCTGTTGCAAGGTGAAATCTTTTCATTAAAGCACACAAACAAGCAGAGAACACATGCACACTTAGAGAGCACCGTAAACAGCAATTCTAAGTCTTTCATTAATACGCACAAGAATTTAATTAACAGCTATTGATAAGCTTATTCTGTCTTAAGGACACGTTTGTTTGTGAATATGTATAAGGGGTGTGCGGTGCGTGTTTGTGTATCTTAAGGACACACTCGTTATACAGTTATTATACAGTGATCCTCTTGATTTGTCAAGCGTGAAAAGGAGAAGCACACACACACTCAGGCAGTGTAAGATATGACACGGTGTGTTGACGGATTAGGCGGGAGTTTTTAATCATCTTAATTAAGCCTAATTGTTATTTGTTGAATATGTGGCATTTATGAAGTTCATAGGAACACAAAAGCAGATTGAGTACTAATTAAAACCCAAGAACTGTGTTTTATTACAAGAATCTGTTAAGAAGCGGGAGATGTTCAGTGGAGGTTTGAAGCAAATGAGAGGAATATATGAGGAGATACTAAGCGAGTATAAGCACAGTTTGATTGCTAAAATGAGGGTTCCTTGTTGCTAGATAAAAAAAGAAATTTGAGACACTTTTTTCTGCAGTCATACCTGGGAACTGTGGACTTCCTACCCTTTTTAACATTTTACCACCAATTGTTAGGACTCTAGCATTGTGTAAAACGTTCACAGACTGCTTTAGTACTACGAAATGTTACATGACTATGAACATGTATGAGCACATTTGCCTATTGTTTCTTTGTGGAAATCTAAAAATGCATTGACATAAATATAATCCAGGTAAAACTGAAACCTTCGACATTTGGTGTCCCTACCTTCAAAGCAGTCTGCCACTCTTGTACTGATTCTTCTGGTCGTAACAGCTGCAAAATGCCATGATTCCTGTTAGATATATAATAACCTTACCAACCTTTTTTGGCACATAAATTAAAGCAGTGTCTACTTCAGATGTCATTGAGTTGTGACCCACTGCAGGGGTCCCAGCTCCCAGGTTGGAAACCACTGGGCTAGTTTATACCTTCAATATCAGAGAACAACTACAAACAGCAGAAGAAGGAGGTTGTTTAATGGGCCTTTGCATTTAAAGATAGTGGCGCGTGTAGAAAAAACCTTAGGTAGGTTTTGTTGAAGTTGTGTTTAATAGGCAGGGGAGAGCCTGTAATTGGAAAGGAGAGGTTATACTTCATAGGTAGATAATTGTGAGTGTGTGTGTGTGTGTGTGTGTGTGTGTGTGTGTGTGTGTAAGAGAGTGTGTGTTATAAGATGAACATCTGATTCTTCTGTGGCTGGCACGAATCTTCCTACAACAGTAATTACAGACTCTTGTCTCTCTGGAAGATGATCCAGGAGCATGCACACACACACACACACACA